>PVKS010045302.1:0-13871 GCA_004027875.1 Aplodontia rufa
TTCTCCAGTATTTTTCACATGAATGGATACTGGATTTTTTCAAAGGCTTTTCTATAACTATCTGTTGAGATGATCAGGTGATTTTTGTCCTTAATTCTGTTTAAATGATGAGTCATATTTATTGGTTTACATATGTTAAACCATCCTTGCATCCTTGGAATCAAACCCACTTAAGCTTGGTATATTATCTTTTTAATGTACACACAGGTTGAGAAGAAGACAAGTTTATTTGCTGCTCATAGTTTCTGAAGTCTCCAACCATAGATAGCCAACTCCATTGCTCTGGACTGGAGATGAGGCAGAACATCATGGTGAAAGTATATGGAGGAGGAAAGCAACTCAGGACATGGCAATAGGGAAGCCGGGAGAGCTTTGCTCTCCAGGGACAAAATATATAACTCAAAGCCACAGCCCAGTGTCCTACCTCTCCAGCCACATCTTTCCTGCCTATACTCATCACCCAGTTAATACATCTGAGTGGATTAAGTGCTGATTAAATCAAGGTTCTCATAATCCAATTATCTTAACTCTAAACATTCTTGGATTGTCTAAAACAATTTTTGTATGTCTGTCATATCTAAACCATAAGAGCAGTTATAGCTACTAGAGAAGTTGCTGTCAGAGAATATAGCCTCAGGTCAAGTGTTCAGGGTCTTCCCTTTTTCTTTCCTAGGGGTGTTTCTAACACAGGGAGAGTTGAACAGTGCATCATTGCCATCAGGTCCCTGCTTAAACACAAACATCCTTAAACTATTCATTGAGCTTAAAGCCATCAGATTATAATCCTGACATAGAGTTGGAGCCTCAAGTCACCATCAGGTGGTTCCTTCAACTTGTAAATAGACAGGAAAAGGAATGAAAAATGTAAATTTAAATTCCAAAATTTATCCCATACATTAAAAATGTCTTCTATTTAGCAATGGTTTTATGTTGTCTCTCATTTGACAAATCCACCATTAAGCATCTGGAATTGACTATGTATTCCAAGTTTGCTGGTAAAGTAGTTTTTAAGTCAGTTCGTTCAGGTGCTCAGGATCTTGTGTGATTGCAACAGTGATCTGGAGGCAAGATTTTTGGACAGACAGTAAGAGACTCCATCATGGAAGTTATATACACTTGGTAACAAACTTGAGGCCTTTTAATCAGGAAAGGCTCATGATACCAATTATATTTTTAAATGTACACATGAGCTTCTATATGGAGAATGCTTGGGAGGAGGAGGCAAGTGTGGAAACAAGGGCCAGGTAGGAGGTAGAGCCAAAAAACCTGGGCAGACATGCTAGGACTAGGGGTATGGTCTAGGTGGTGGGAGAAATGCTATTAAATTCAAGAGCCCAAAGGGATAATTTTTATTGAAACAAAGAACAATAAATAAAAACTCACCTGGATAGCAAACCTCTCAATACTCTTCGGGTTTTTGTTAAGCAATAACATATTTCTCTTAGGTTTCTTGTATGCTGTTTTAGGAAAGGAAAAGCCCTTTCCCCTTTTCCTCTAAATTCTACTGCTAAGGTCCTGGAAATTAAAATGAGGAGAAGGTATATGCAGTGTATCTCAGTGGCAAAGCACATGTTTAGCATGCTTGATGTTCAAAAGGGAAAAAAAATAAAAAACTGACGACAGATTAACAAAAGAAAAAAATTACCTCGTGGATATGGTAATTTCCTTAAGAAATGAAATTCCAGGAGGGGACAAAATATTTCAGAATTATATACCATCATAGGCTAAAGGAAAATAGTTTGCATCTCCAGCGCCAAGTTTGCGAAGATGAAGGAGGAAACACATGGTTAGGTAAGGATTGTCTCGGAGAGTCAACTTTAAAACTGGAAATGTCCTTTATAAATGTAAATATCCTTTAGAAAAGTTTGAAATTATGAAATAATTAGATAAAAGAATGAGTTCCCAATTGTCTTATATTCCAAATGTCATCAAGGTCCAAGGAGTTCCCAGAGAGAGAGGACCTTAGCTCAGTACTAGTGGGGTTCTTGTCTTACATGATGGAAAAGAATTTCAGCAAGTACCACTCAGAGACATAGACAAAGGTTTATGAAAGGAAAGAGGCACATTGAAGAAAGAATGTGGACTACCTCAAGAGTGGGAAGCTTATGGTTAAAACAAGGAATACACATTCAGAGGAGAATGTGGGCCATCTCCAGAGAGAGAAGCAGCAAGCCTTTGGTGTGGGGTGTTTACATTTATAGATGAAAACTTGCCAGAGGCTAGATTACAGGTGGACTCAAGGTAGTTAAATAATTTTGCACCAATTTTCCTGTGCTTACTTATTTCCCTCATGTAACTTTCTGTAAGAAAGGGCATGGGTGAAGGACATAGGCCACATGCATTGGCTGGGTTGCTTATGAGTTGCAAGAGTTCACAAGCGTTTTCTGCATTTCAATGTTCATGTGTGTTTCCTGCATTCCAAAAGTTCGTGGGTGCTTCTCTTTAGAGACTCAATCTAGCTTTCGTTTTCTAAATCCCCAAAATTCCTAACTCACAGATATCCCATATACCAAGGTGATATTTTTTGAGGTGGCACTGTCTGGAATCCTTCCCTACAGACCCACATTTGATAGAATACCAACATGTGAACTGTTTTTAGAGCTGCATTGTTGGGTTTATACAGTCACACACAATTTTAAAGTTTAACATCTTGATTTTATGCTAAATCCCACATGAAAGACTTTTGTCAGTGGCAGCCCATCTCCTGACCTTCTCTCCAATAATAATCCTAACTCCGCACTACTTCAGTCAAGCTTCTTCTCAACTTGTCTTTGTACATATTGATATCATCTTGTCACTCCAATCTTTTCAGCTTGCTCCTTCCAGTAAAATGTTCCAATTAACAGGTACCCTTTCCTGCTTCCAATGATTTTAGACATTCAGACAGCAATAGATGATCTAGAGTCCATCAAATATATCCTATAGGCAGTTGTAGAGGTTTTAGTCCTGAGTCTAGAAAGGGTAAGGTTGGGAGTAACTGTTATTTTGTGTTTAAGGCACCTGAATTCTAAAAATCATTGATCTGCCTAGAAGCAGATTCTCAAAAAATAAATAAGTAAAATAAAATAAAAATAAAAAATAAAAACTCGGTTGTCATGAATCTCTCCCTTCAGGAGTAATCAGGGAAGATTAACTCTCATCACAGGCATTTTCATAAAACTATCACATCTCACATTCACTCTTCTAGGACCAGCTTAAAGTTGAAATAGGGGTCCACTTCATGCTTTGAATATAAGCCTTGCTACTCTGCCACTGCAGCTTATTATAGGAGTGATGTATCTTTTCCCTTTCTCTTTTTCCTCTTCCCACCCTAATCATGGAGGAAGCAAGATTAGCCTTCTTCCTGTTGTCTGTTGTCTGTACTTCCACTCACAGACCACAGGAATAGAGGAATCCAATCTTCAGGGTTGGCACTGGAGGATTTAAGAAAGGGCTTTCTCTCAAGGGTACAAATGAATTTTGACTCCTGACAAGGTAAACTGGAGTGTAGCCTTTGTATCCCCTCTATAAAAGTCCCATTCCCCCTTGCAATTAGAATCACAGCCTCCAGGACTAGAGTCCACCATGCTATCCATTTGCTAGCAAAATGATAGAACTTCATTTTCTTTTTCTCAAAACTTTATTCTCATTATTGTGTCAGTATCAGGGAGAAGGACAAAGCTTTTAGTATCATTATGTAAGTGATTTGCTTTCCCATAAAAGCCCTTCTCCCAGCACCCCTTCATTATTAAGATGATAAATAGGCCCCAAATTCTCAACACTACTTTGATTCGTGTTTTTCTTTGAATTTGTGATTATGTTTTCTTACTAATCTTGTTAGAGTAGGTAGTTAGGCACACATGAGCACAGAGGGTGAGAGGAGTAAGAATAGGGTTCCCTGCATCGCAAGTGAGAAAACATCACTTTACATTGGGTAACAGAACACCACTCCTAAAACACTTCCTTCATAGACAGATGCTACCTTCTTAAAACTATAAACAACTGGATGTAAACATATTAGAGGACTTTCTAACTTTGGAGAATGTGCAGAACACACAGGTGACCCTAATTCATTGTAATGTCATTCATACTATGATTTGGACCTCTGCATGGCTTTCCTTTAAGTACTGATAGGAAAATTTCCAACACAGCAGAATTAACACAAGCTCGCTAAGCCAAGACAGGAAATGACTATAACCATTCTAAAGGAATGATTCATGGTGTGGGAGGATTCATAGAGTGTCAGTTCATAAAACCCCACAATGCCTCAGAAGTAAGGCCAGTCCCTCGCTTGCTACAGCCACCTCTACATTTTCTGCAGGGTACTTTCACTTTCATTTCATTAAATAATCCCTTTCTACTTGTTTATTCTAGGAGTGTCTCTTTCTGAAATCTTTCTTTTAGGAAGACAAGAACTGGGGGGACCCATAATGTGAAACCAATTTGGTTTTTGTCAATTAACTTTGCATGCCTACAAGCACTCAACTTAAGAAGGGAAAGCAAATGTTTTTTTCTGTAATGCACTGTAGACTAAGAAGTTCAAGGACTGAGTTTGTGGGCTAAGTCAGAAACTATGGAGATTAGGAAGCAGTAGTGAGAGGTATGAAACTTGACAAAGTTAAAAAATTATGAATTTCCTTCCATCCAAAAAGTAGAAAACAAATTACTTATAATAATATGATTCTTTATTTGTTAAAACAAGTCTAGAAAAACAGACTGCAAAAGCATTTTTCTTATGTATTGCCGCTCAGCATAGAGGGGTCAGGATAAAAAGTACCTGTGCATCTGTTTACTTTCTTCAGTAACACACAAGGGAAGAAAATCAGGGAAAAGTATGTTCTCTCCTCTAGATACACTCAGTAGATTCGCAGCACTTAAAGTGTAGATGATGTGACTGAGAAAGTTATATTTTAACTTTACTAAATTTAATTCAACTTACATGTATGCTGAGGCTACCATATTGATGATGCAGGTGACAGTTTACTCTTAAGTTGTATTTCTCATTATCTTATGAATAAAGCAATTTGTAATGCCATAAAAGATACATATATTTGATATATCTTATCACAAATTATTTCTAGATTTCAAAAAACACAAAACTATGGTAGTGTAATCTTCCTTTTAAACATAAGAAAAGTGACAAAAAATAAAATATTATAAAACAATGCTACAGAAATGAGAAAGTCAGGCCAGTTCTGAAGAGGATGAATCAACAAACATATCAGGAAAGAAGAGATTGAGAGAAACAGTCACTAAGCTACTTATCAATCAAAATAGGAGAACTGATCAAGGACTGCACATCTGCCTCTAATGCAATGCTAGAGGTTTTGTAGATTACTAGGGGTAAAATAAACACAAAGTAATCACTGAAATCATCTATGATGACTTTTACTTAATTAGCATAGTAAAAATCACATCTTGGTGCAAAGACCCAAGGTAATAATGACACAAGTCTCTCATGAAGACCATGATAAAGGAGAGAGCTCAGGTACCAATGAGATCCACATGTACATGTGATGACATAATGAAGACCAAATCCCAGTCTGCCCTAGAGATGCTATGAAAGCTCTGCACTTCTTTCTCTTTGGGAGTTTGTCTGGAAATTCTGTCCCCACCTGCTGCTTCCCTTATTTTTAAGCATAAGAACAAAAAATCATATTCCTGAAAAAGGGTGTAACTACTAGATTTTCATTGGAGAAAATAAAAACCTGCAGGATCAGTAGGAAAAGTGCTATGCACTTCTGTTTGGGAACAACAGATCTATAAAAGAAGGAAATATGGCAATAGCCTAAAAGAAAATGCTTCTGGTTTTGTAGAACTGTCCTCTCTCAGCTAAACTCAATCCTTTTCCCCAAGCAAGACAAATGAGGAGAATCCACCCAAATCAAACCAGTTCTTTGAGCAGAATTCATATATATTACCAAATCAACATTACCATTTGAGTTTCATATTTTTTTAAATTTTATTTGACAAACATGGTCTTACAATTAGGAGGGGTTCATCCTCAAACAATCAAGAAGAAAAGTGTAATGACAGAATGATAATTTTGTATTCAAAACTTCAAATAGCACTGGGAGGCCAATGAAAGAGAAACAGAAACAATTTCAATAACAATATTCAATAAAATATTCCAGGAACCTTTCAGGGCTTTCCTATAAGGTATCAATAACTATACTGATATTTGGATTCTAACTTCAACAATTTATCATTAAAATGTTGTACAAGATCAGGTCATAGATCAGGAATTTTCACCCTTTCCAACTTTTCTTGCTCTTAGCCCCCAGCTATCTCCTACAATTAAAAAAAAAAGAACATTATTTGCAAAAGTTTCAGCTTTATTTAAATTCTGTTAAAAAATGCAATTTCTAAAAATCACATCAACATTTCATCACTGAATAAGTTAGCAGATGATATTTATCATAAAAGCATGGGGAAAGGATAGACCAATAAAAAGGAGAAATATTCATGTCTTTCTGGAAACAGGCAGAGATCTTCCAGGAACTCAGGTGCCGTATCTTTTTGCTTTTTCAAGGTCTGGGGATTCTGTTCTTGGTGGCTGTTAGGTGGTGTCTGGCAGGTAAATTCAGCCTTGAAGTGGGGACTAGATAGAGAGAAGAGCAAGTCTAAGCTATAAGAACCCTATATCAGAGTTTTGGGAAAAACATTTTTCTCATGATCAACATGTCCACATACAAGACTGAGTAGACTCTGGCTCAAAGGTTAAAGCAGCTATGGAGAGAGACATAATATGGAGAAGCATTTTTATTTCCTTCTATTCATCTGGTGGACATCTGCAAGCCTAAGTAAAGAGTCAGTGTTTTTCAGCAAAAGGGGCCTTCAGGTCCCTGAAGAGTAACCTAGGCCACTATTATAATCACAACCCATATCTCAAAGGTGCTTTCAGCAGCAAAGCTGTGAATTCCTGGTTACTAAGAGGCAGTGAAAGGCAAACCATTAACGTAGCAGTGTCATGGGGTTTCTTTAAATTGCCTTTAAAAATAATAAATACTCAAGTAACTTATAGGAAAACAACAGTTATTCTTTTCCCTGAGAATAAACAGGTGGAAGCAATGGGAACCAATTGAGAAATATGTCAAGAAGGGAAGAAGGATGACTCCTAGCAGGGTCTACTGGGATGACTAAAAAGTTGGGATTTATGGCCATAGGTTTCTCGATGTATACCACTGGAAAAATTCTTTATTAGTGCAGGTGCACTAAGATAAAGTTTGCCTGCTGTTTCACTATAGCACCCACATCAACATAGAATTGACTTGAAATGGAGCCCGCCTGAATGGGAGGGTTGGCATGACAGTTCCAGAAAAGACCAAGTAGGGTCAAAAGCTCCCCATCCAACATTAAGCAGGACTTAAACATTGGCTTGGAGATGACTACAGAAGGTGGACCCAACCTTGTCCTGATGTTCCTGGACAACACCAAACAGTAATAAATTTGAAAGTAGAATCCAGTTTCCTTTGTTTTTCTCTGTTCAGAGTCCATCCACTGTCTCTCTGCTTTGAGTGTTCTTTGCACGAGCCTTGCTTTCACTTGTGATAACATTCTCTTGATTGTCTTTCATGTCAGACTCTAACTTTTCTTTCTTCGGAACACATGAACCAAGACTTGGGGTGTCAGCTCCCTGTTTGGCTGTAACACTCCAAGTCTTGGTTCTTGTGTGAGAACTAATAACGGGAGACTAATGATGCATTGTACAGCTGTTGAACCTCCAAAATGATTGATTGTGAAGTCAAGTAAGAACAAGTGAGCTAGAGGATTTACTTAGCTCGTTTTCCTTGGGAACAGCAGGCTTACAAAACCACATGTAAAATTTAGAAAGAGAATAAGCAGAAATTGAGATTATTTAGCTCCCAAGTTTTGAAAGGTAAGGACAAATCCTAATGAATACCACCTAAGAAATTAATATATTAATAGCTCTAGGTCAGAGAAAATATATTTCTCCTGTTTCAATACAGAACGTACCTCTAAGACAGAGACACCCAGAGGGCCAAAGGATAAATGCCCACTTGGGACTGACAGACACTAAAAAATGATATGTTTTTCTTCTATGCTTCCCCGTCTTCACTAATGACTTGTTAGCTATTAAAATCGTGGTATGGGGGCTGCACTGGTGTCTCAGGAGAAGGAAAGAAAGAAAAAGAAAGTGAAAAAAGAGAAGAGACCTCTTCCTATCACAGGCTCAGATAAAAACTAATCTTTCCTGTCACTTTAATTTTTCAATTTAACTGAAATCCTCTCTTTAATTAGATGCAAATTAACATAAAATTCCATGAATTTTTTCACTTTAATTCCCACAAAATGTGCAAGAATCTTTCCCAAATTAATCTCTGATGGAAAAAAAAAGCTTCAGAAAATAATTAGTCCAGTTATAATGAAAAGAACTGAGACAAAGCAGACTTTACATGTGTTGCATCCCAAATTTTCTTAATCTTATCTTCAATTTGGTCCAGAGGAAAACTGCTAGGATGCTCCTTTCCCAAACCTGCTCATGAAATGCTGCCTAACCCATGTATGAGGTTTGAGTTTCTTCTGTCCTTTAAATTTGCCAGGAAGATAACCTTTCAAGAAGGCCACCAAGCTGATTCTCTCCAAATCGCCCTCTCACCTGTGAAATGAATCTAGAATAGACTACGCTTACACTACATGGCAAGTACTAGAGTTATAGGAATGAGCAAAACAAAACATTCCAGCAAACAGTGAGGTTGTTACCAAGTGGTAACATTACGGATGCAGAGAAGAGGCCAGGCTTTACCACTTGAAATACTCCACAAACACATGGAGTCAAATAGGTAGGAAAATTGGTTTTATTTTAAGTCAGCTTCAAAAGCAGAACTTTCTGTTTCAAATTTTCCATCTTTGGAGGCTCTAGGGTAAAGAATGGTTTAAAAAAATAAAAAAGACTTTGAAGCAAGACAAAAACTAAGAAATAGACTGGGTGCAGTGGTGCACACCTATAATCCCAGTGACTTGGAGGCTGAGGCATGAAGATCGCAAGTTCAAAGCCAGCCTCAGCAAGATATTGAGGCCCTGTCTTAAAATAAAATATAAAAAGGGATGGAGATGTGGCTCAGAGGTTGAGCTCCCCTGGGTTCAGTCCTTGGTACCAAATACACACACACACACACACACACACACATAAAAAGGGCTGGGGATGTGGCTCAGAGGTTGAGCTCCCCTGGGTTCAGTCCTTGGTACCAAATACACACACACACACACACACACACACACACACACACACACACACATATGCCCACACATGTATATTCAGTTAGCTCATGCTAGATCATTCTAGATAGGGGGCAACCTCCTACAGGTGTGGGGATGGGCAGCCTTCATTCTCAATATGAAGAAAAACAGATGTAGAAAAACAACATATCAGGAAGTTGTCCTTGATTTCAATGTTTTAAGATAACATGAAAAATGTGAGCCAACGGTAAAATGGAGGGGAACAAAATCTAGAGTACTGGTGATCAGGAGAGGACTGTCAAATGAGGCTGATGAGCAGTCACCTGGGGGTGGCCATCTGGAGTATCAATGCATGTCTCTGTGGACCAGCATAGGGACCAGAGCCCCTGAAAAGTGATGGAGGAGAAGAGGTCAGAGGATAAGATCAGAGGAAGGACAGCTCTCACAGAGCCCACAACTGACCACCATATAACTTTGGGTTGGCTACAAATGAGACTGGGAGGCACCAGAAAGTTCTGCATGAAGGAAGAGCATGAAGTAACTATGTTTAGAAGGATAACACTAATGAGTTTGGGTTGGGGATGAAGCAAGGAGACCATATAGGTGACTATTGTTATAATGCAAGAAGCAAGATGGGGACACTGTCCTGAACTCCTCCTCTATCCCATATGAGAGCTCCTGGAAGCCTTATTTATCTCTGTATCCCCTACCCCAGTGCACCAACAGAAGCAGCACCAGGTTTCCCAGCTACACCTCTGGGGATGCAGGAATACCCCTCCTGCAGGCGCTCTCTCCTGTCCCACAAGAAGGTGAGGGTGGAGGTGGAGAAGGTACACAGAACTCCAGCAGGAGAAGAATCTTCATTTCCACCACAATGTCACAACCAAAGGATTTTGTAAGGATTACTTTATTGTGAGGGAGGGGGGCTTAATTTCAATGTCTGTGGTTACTTATGAAAAATGTCAGCCAGGGCTCATGTGTGCTGAGCATGCATACATTCTTAGCTTTCTATGAATTCTTGATGGTTTTGTTAGGAGACAGATAGATGCAAATGGTGGGAACATGAGAATAAGAAAATAAGTCTGTAAAATAGGCCCACTGGGTTGACTCCCCATATGCTTTCTTTCTAAGAAGCAGTTTACCTGCAGCCCTGCTTGGCTTAAGTGCACAAGCCATTCACATGCCTCAGCAAACCACCTGTTATCTGCAGAAGAACTGCAGGCCCCAAGATAACGTCTGTGGGAAGAACCCAGGTTACCCTGAAGTGGTAAACTTTTGAGACCCTTTTCATAGACCAGATTCTCAAACTCAGTGAGATAAAGATAATTCTTCTTGACCATAAAATCTGTAAGAATATATGGTTTAGGTCTAATTAGAGCCAGTCAGTATGGGTCAAGGTGACCTAGAGTGGCCAGGACAGTGAGAATTCAAAGTCCAATGTCACATATATAAAAGCTCTATCTACCATCTGGGCTTGAAAGAGCTGTCAGGGCTTGACGCAGCAGTTTGAGTCCTGGACAAAGCCATTTGCTTTAGGAGTACTGGTCAATGAGATGAAGCTCAGAGGATGAAAGTTTTCTCAAAATTATATTGCACCTCAATCTGAAAGATACAAATTTACAACTTATAAACTTCTTCCTATATCAGATCAAAACACTGGCCTTTCAAAGTAGCAAATGATAAGTATAAGACTTAAAATTTTCTTTATGTATCTGTGTGCTTACATGCTTATACTTCTTTTGCATGGTACTGAATTTACTTACAGATAGGTGAGACATAACTTAAAACTTGCTAAGTTATCACAAATGCCATTTGATTTATATTATTAATAAATCTATGGCAAGCAATTTGAACTTACTAATGATAAGGATATCTTTAAAATCTAGTAAATTATTTTTAGCTTACTAATTGGAATATTTGTCTCTTGATATTTAAGATATAGTGTTCAATGATTTGTATGTCCATGGATAATATAACTGCTAAAAATGAATTTATATGTTATTCAAGTCAGCAAGATGTTTCACTGCCTTCTTAAAATGTCCCTAAATACTGTTAGATGAATCTTGTGCTGTGTTTGAATTTAAAAGCTTAGATTACTTCAGTGTAATATTGTGAAGTGCTTTCAACAACAAAAGATATCTTTCTAATGTGTTACCATACCTGGTTTTATTCCTTCAATATTTGCATTATTTTAAATATCTTAATTTTGCTTATTAATTAAGTAAACGGGCAAGGAAATGAATGAAGTTTTTTGATTTAAAATTTCACCTTGAATGTTTTTTTTGTTTTGTTTTGTTTTGATGTATGCCTCTCCTATGAACAACAAAACTTAATGAGTATTAGATTTAAATACCTAGCAATGTGAACCTAATAAGAACCTGTTTTATAACATAAAATCATAATTGTTGTTTGCATATTATAGACATCACTAGTTATTTTGCTAGGTTACTACATTTTGTATATTTCTTACAGTCACTTTAGATAATGTGAGTTATGTCTAATTGGATAATTTAAAATGCCTTTTCAATTGAAATGCTTGCAATCTGACAGTATACAAAGTACATCTAAGTATATATGTAGTTAATTGGTGGCATGACATTAACTCATGTAGACTATGTTCAAACTTTTAAAAGTACTGTAAAATATATCTAAACTTTATATGTTATGGAATGTGACTTTAAGTTTCTATCCAGGTGGTGATTAACTTTGATTTCCATAGGAAGGATTCTAGCAGACAAGCACTATCTACTGTAAATCAGATAGGACTATTTTGCCAGACAAGTTGGTTTCTTTGTTTGGATGAAGATAGAACTGAAGATATTGTGCTTTAGTTCAAATCTATTGTACAGATTATATTTATCTGCTCATATTAATTTCTGTATTTTTTTTCTAACCTCAGAGCTAAACTTTACCTAAACCTTTTGTTGTTTAAAACTGACTTAAAAGGGTCTTCTGATGTTGACTCAAAGTGCATGTCACCTCCCCACCTATAGGAGATTTCTCAGATCAAAGAACAGGAGAAGGTTTCACAGCTTGGAACAATGAAGTGTGGCAAATAACCAACAGTGGTTTCAAATCTCATAATTTATAAGAAACTTCAAACATCTCAAAGACAGCATCTCTGAATCTCTTTCAAGCACATGCATTCAGTTATTAATCAGGATATAATATAATTAGACAGTAGCTAATAAAATTCTCAATTTCCTATCACAGACTAATAAATACAAGCGCTTATTATACTATTTTGTAAGAAAAAGAAAACCGATGGGCTGGAGCGGTGGCTCAGTGGTTACGGCACTTGCCTAAGCACTCTCGGAGCAACACAACGTAGTCTCGGAGCAACGAAAGCCACGTGAAAAACTAAATAAAATTGATTCTCTCTCTCTCTCTATTTCAAACTGTCCCTATTTCTAAAAAACAACAACAACAACAACAACAACAACAAACAAACACCGAAATCCTGCCAATAAAAACTCTTCTCCATAAATCCAAATTCGCAAGTAGGGTAGGTTCTCTCTAGTGTATGAAATGAAGGCAATACCAGTCTCTCAGAGATGCACTCACTAGGTCACAAAACAGCTAAAATACATAAGTGTAGGGCTAAGAGTGTAGCATAAGGGTAGAGTGCTTGCCTAGCATATGTGAAGTCCTGGATTCCATTCCCAGCACTAAACAGACCCTGAAAAGTAACCTCAAGCAGCATACTAGTGACCAGATCTTAGTTTCTAACACCTTCTAAAACTAAAATAATCAGACTATATTCATCAATACCTTTAAAACTCTAACGGTAACAAACTTTTCCTCCACTTGTAGTAACACTCGAGTTCAGTCAGTTTTTAACCATCCCGTGTCCAGCATATCTTCACAAATCTGGAGACAGACAAGGCTCCACCTTACCTAAGTCACCATAAGACACTTCCAGAGTGGTGACCAATCAGCTGCACTTCCACATCTTTTGTTAAAAATCAACTCTGAACTGTAACTTTGTATTTCATACTCACTTTCAGTTGAAGCTTTCAGGGTCTCCAAATGTTAACAGGGACTTAGACTCTTCCACGTGCAAGTGTCTGATGTCAACTAAAAGCAGGATAAAAACCTTTGCATCTCTCCTCCAGATTGCATGTGTACCCTTTTCTCTGGGTCAGTAGCCTTGGATTCTGGGAACAAGAGGTTTGATCAATAAAAGGCCTGCATTGAGTGGAAACTACCTTCCCCCAGTGGGCAACAGACACTTTCAGACAACGTAAGGAAGGACTGACCCACCTGTCCAGATCAATCAGCTCACAGTGTGAACAAGACTATGCAAATTTCTAACCCCCTGTCCTCATAAGCTAGAAGCTCATGTCAGTACTCACCCCGGACAGGGCTGGAAACCCTGGTCTTCTCTGTCTTTCGGTTTAGCTATATTAATTAAAGTTACTTTCCTGTTTTTCACCATTACTCTCTCCATTTGTGCTAGTTTCTAAGACTATGTGCACACAATACCCACCCACTTTCCTGCCACACCAATTTCCTCAGTCAGTTCACTCACAGTTCAAGAAAACATGAGTTCAGTCTCAGGATGTGTGTGGTCAGAGACAGAGCATTAACAGGCCTTGAGATAAGCATTGAGAGGAGTTGTCTGGGCCTTCCAAACAGCCCCCAAAAGGAGCTTCCTCTCAAAGACAATGTCAAGCATCTGTGCTGTGCAA
>PVKS010045303.1:0-13869 GCA_004027875.1 Aplodontia rufa
GAAAATTTTTTCTCTCTCCCTCTCTATTTTTTTTATTCGTTAAATATGGACTTACAATTAGTAGGGAATCATTATCAAACAATTAAGAACAAATGTATAATGACAGAGCAAGCCAAGGCTGATGCCATTCCATGGTTTTCCCCAATTGGATTCCTCATGGTTTCATGTTCCCCCCATTAAACTCCCGTGTTACTTGGAATTCTCATGGAAGTCAAAGGTTCCCCTCTGAGTTGATTCCCCCATACTCCCTCTATCCAGTCTCCTTGATATCCTTCTTATTCCCTCCCTTCCTCCCTGTCCCCCTCCCTATGTCCCTCAGGATCCTAGGGAAGTTTCCCCTGTTTGTGTAAAAATTCATACATGTTCAGGTTATTATTAGCTTAGCCATCTACCATACTGTTTCTGATTGTATTCTAGATTCCAAAAATGAGAGAAAATATTTGGCCCTTGAGTCTCTGACATTAGGATACTTCACTCACCATAATTTTTTCTATCTCCATCCATTTGGCTGAAAATGTCATAATATAGTTTTTCTAATAGCTGAGTAGAATTCCATTTCATATATGTACCAAAGTTTTTGAATCCACTTGTCAAGTAAGGGGTATCTGGGTTGATTCCATAAATTATTTATTGTAAATTGAAGAAACTGTATCTGTGTAGTATGCCAATTCTAACACTTTTGGGGAAACACCCAGGAGTGGGATACCTGGCTCATAAGGAGGTTCCAGCGCTATTTATTTGAGGAGTCTCCACTGCTTTCCAGAGTGGCTGAACCAGTTTGCAGTCCCACCAGCAATGTGACAGTGTTCCTCTTTTCCCACAACCCCCACAGCATCTGTCATTGTTCATATTTTTCATTTTTGCCACTCTGACTACAATGAAGTGGAATCTCAATGAAGTTTTCATTTGCTTTTCTCTTATTGCTAGTGAGGTAGAGCATTTTCTCATACATTTATGGGCTTTTTGGATTTCCGCCATTGAAAAGTTTCTTTTCGGTTCCATAGCCCATTTATTGATTGAATTTTTGTGAGTTTGGTGTTTACTTTTTTCAGTTCCTTGTATATTCTTGATATTAGTCCTCTGTCTGAGGTGAAGCAGGCTAAGGTTTTCTCTCATTTGTAGCTTCCTTCTTGACATTCTTGTCTAAATCTTTAGTTTTGCAAAGCATTTTAGTTTAATTGCATCTCATTCATTTATTCTTGATTTTAATGCTTGTGCCATGGGAGTCTTGTTAAGGAAGATGGTATCTAAGCCTATGTCAAGTAGTATAGATCCTGATTATTTTTCAAACAATTGTAAAGTTTCTGGTTTAATATCCAGATCTTTGAACCATTTTGATTTAATTTTTGTTCAGGGTGAAAGGTAAGAGTCCTATTTCAGTGTTTATATATGTCTGTCCAATTTGTCCGACACCAATTGTTGAACAGGATATCCTTCTTCGACACTATGCGTTTCCCCATTTTTCAGATATCAGATAAATGTTTAAGGATTTGTCTCAGAATCCTCTATTCTATTCCATTGGTCTTCAGTTCTGTTTTGATACCAATACCAAGCTGTTTTTACTACTATAGCCATATAGTATAATTTCAGTTCAGGAATTGAGATACCACCTGATTCAACCTTCTTACTAAGTAATGTTTTGGCTATTCTAGGTCTTCTGTTATCCCGTATGAATTGGAGAATAGATTTTTCTATATCTGTGAAGAATGACATTGGTATAGTAATGGGAATTGCATTAAATCTGTACATTTTGATTATATTTATTCTGCCTAACCATAAACATGGAATGTTTTTCCATCTACTCAGATCTTCTGTAATTTCTTTTATTAAAGTTTGATAGTTTTATTGTACAGGTCCTTAATATCTTTTGTAAGATTTATGCCCCCAAATTTTATTTTTTGGAGGAAATGGTGAATGGGACAGATTTCCTGATTTCTTCTTCAGTGGAATTGTCGATGGAGTATAAAAAAGCTAATGATTTTGGTGTTGACCTTATAGCAAGCAATTTTGCTGCGATCCTTTATAAGATCTAAGAGTCTTCTGGTTGAGCTTTTTGGGTCTTCTATGTGTAAGTTCACGTCATCAGCAAATAGAGACAACCTGACTTCCTCTTTGACTATTCAAATTCTTTGATTTCCTTCTCTTGTCTAATAGCTGTGCAAGGGTTTCAAGGATTATAGTGAGTAAGACTGGTGAAAGTGGATAATCTTGTCTTATTCCTGAATTCAGAGGAAATTCTTTCAGTCTTTCTCCATTGAGCATAGTGTTAGCTATGTGTCTCTTGTAAATGCATATTACATTGTTAAAGGATCTTCCCTTGATCCCTACCTTCTCCAAAAATTTGAGAATAAAAGGATATTGAATTTTATCAAGGGCCTTTTCTTCATCAATGCAGATGATTATATGATTTTTATTTTTAATTCTGTTTAAATGGTGAATTACATTCATTGATTTGCTTATGTTGAACCAGCCTTGTTTTCCTAGAATGAAGCCCACTTGATCATGATGATTTTTTAATGTAATTTTGGATCTGATTAGCTAGAATTTTATTAAGGAATTTTGCGTCTATGTTCATTAGGAAAATTGGTCTGTAGTTTCCTTTTTTGATGTGTCTTTGTTGAAATTTGATATCAGTGTAATATTTGCTTCATAAAAAGTGTTTGGGAGTGCTCCAATCATTTCAATATTATAGAAAAGCTTATAGAGGACTGATGATAATTCTTCTGTAAAAATTTGGCAGAATTCTGCCATGTATCTATCCTGGTTTGTGGTTTTTTGTTTTGTGAAAGGGTTTTGATTGCTGCTTTGATTCACTATCTGAGAAAGATTGGTTTAGATTTTCAATATCCTCCAGTGTTAATATGGGTACATCATATGTGGCCAAGAATCTGTCCATATATTCCAGATTATCCAACTAGGAAGAGTATAAATTCTCAAAAGAAGTTCTGATGATCTTCTGGATTTTGGTTGAGTCTGTTGTGATATTTCCATTTTCATCTTTGATTTTATTAATTTAATTCACTTCATTCTTATCGATGATTTGTATTGGTTTATTTTGTTGTCAATTTCATTGACTTCAGCTCTGATTTTTGTTATTTCCTGTCTTCTATTAGTTTGGGGATTGAATTGTTCCTCTTTTTGCAGGAGTTTGAGTTGGAACATAAGACTATTTATTTCGGCTCTTTCCTGATTTTTAATATATACACTCAGGGCTATAAATTTACCACTTAAGAATGTTTCATACTTTCCTAGAGATTTAGATATGTTGTTTCTTCATTCTCATTCATTTCCAAGAATTTCTTGATTTCTGAACTCATTACCTCTTTTATCCATTCTTCGATTAAGAGTGTATTATTCAATTTCCAAATATTTTAGTAGTTTCTGTTGTTTTTCTTGTGTTTGATTGCTAAGATCATAGCATTGTGGTCTGACAGGATACATGGGATTATATCAACTTTTTTGTATTTTTTAAGATTAGCTCTGTGGACTAGGATGTGGTGATTTTAGCGAAGGATTCATGAGCTGCTAAGAAGAATGTAAATTCAGCCGATTTAGGATGGAATATTCTGTAGATTCTTGTTAAGCCCAATAGATGAATAGAGAAGTTCAGATTGGAGATATCTTTACTGATTTTTTTTGTTTTGTTGTTCTTTCTAATGGTGATAATGATGTATTGAAGTACCCCAGTATTATTGTCTTAAGATCTATGAGGGTTTAATGTCCTTGAGTATTTTTTCCATGTATTTGGGGAAATTGTGATTGAGGGCATAAATGTTAATTATTGTTAAGTCTTTTTGGTGAATTGTGCCTTTTAGTATGATGTAGTGTCCATCTTTGTCCTTTCTAAATAATTTTGGATTAAAGTTAACTTTCTCAGATATTTGATTTGCCACACCAGCTTGCTTTTTTGGGCCACAGGCCTGGTAGGCATTTTGCCAACCTTTCACCTTCAGTCTGTGTCTATTTTTGAATGTGAGGTGTGTCTCTTGCAGACAACATATTGATGTATTTTGTTTGTTAATCCTGGAAGCCAATCTGTGTCTTTTAATTGGGTCATTGAGACCAATCACATTCAGAGTTAGGATAGATATGGGAATCTAAGTCCCAGACTTTGTGTGTGTTGCTGTGTTTTGTGCCATCTTGGGTTTCTATTGGATTGTATTGTGATTGTAGACACTCTCTTGTTTAGGGGTTTAGAGAATTATTAGTGTGTTCTTCTGAATGAAGAATGTCCTTGAGAATATTCTGTAATGCAGGGTTTGTGTTAATGTATCTTGCTAGCTTGAGTTTATCATTGAAGTATTTAATTTCTCCATTACATTTAAAGCTGAGTTTTGCAGGGTATATTCACTTTGAAGGAAATTGTTCTCTTTCAGGACTTGAAAAATATTGTTCCAAGCTCTTCTGGCCTTCATCGTCTGGTCTGAAAAATCCATATTGATTCTGATTGGTCTGCCTCTGAATATGACTTGGGACTTCTCCCTTGCTGCTTTTAGAATTCTTTCTTTAGTTTCTCTGTTATTCATTTTATATATGATATGTTTTGGTGAATTTCTCATTTGGTTAGTTTCTGTTTGGTGTTCTAAAGGTGTCTTGGATTTGGTAATCTGGATCAATCCTGATATGAGGAAAGTTTTCCTTGATTATTTCATTTAATATGTTCTTAATGCCTCCTGTCTGTTGTTTGATGTTTTCTTCCAGCCCAAGTATGCTCAGGTTCTTTCTCCATATCTCATCAAATATTACTTGGAAATTCTGGTGATGCACAATAAGTTTCTTTACTTGTCTGTCCTCCTTGAACTCAACATTGCTCAACCTGTCTTCATTATCTGATGTTCATTCTTCAAGGGCTGACGTTCTATTTTTTGTTGAGTTTACTCTGGTGTTAGTATCTTGTAGTGAGGATTTGATTTGGTTGCCAGTATTTTTCAATTCTGATAGTTCTGCTACATCTCTCTTCAGGATGTCTAACTCTTTATAAATATGACCTTTCATTTCATGGAATTGTTCCCTTATTTCCTTATGAAAGTTGTCTCTCATCACCTGAAATTGCTCTCTGATTTCATTTCTTAATTCTTCTTTCAACTCCTTGATTAAGTTACTGATCATAGTGTTGATATATTTTTCTTGGTTTTCATTCAGGACCCCTACCATGGAGTCATTGGATGGGGAGCTGTGAAGGTGAGGACAGGAGTAATTACCCCTTTTCCTCATTTTCAGATATAGGGGCTGTGGCTTGAAGACCAACTGTGTTAGTTACTGTTGTAAGGGTTATTGGAGCTTCTTATGCCTGTGCTTCATTGGGCTAGGGTGCTACTTAGGAAGCACAGTTCACAGGCTTTCAATGCAGTCTATGAAAAAAATGTGAACCTATAAGTACATATATTGAACAGTTTCAACTAAAATAGAAATAATTTTGATTAGCACCTTTAGAAGCAGTTTTCTTCCATAACAGCTGTCACAATATGTTAAGATAACCAGCAAATACCCATTTTGAAGAATGATCTTCACTTTAGTTGGCAGGGATTAAGAAGATGGGGGAAGTACAATCTAGAAATCCAAGGAAGTGGGGTAGGGAGGTAGTGTGAAGCTCCTGAGTAAGGATAAAGTGCTAGAAGGTGTTAGCATTCATACAGTGACTCAATTAGGAATAAAGAAAAGATAAAAATGGGATGGGATTAGTTTAAAGGCTTTGAGTGAGGAAGAGAGAGAACAGAATAAAGTTCAGGAATTGAGAGAGTAGGGGGCAAAGAGGTTAATTTGAAGAGAGAAAGAACAAGAAAGAAAAAGAAAAAAATATAAAAAAATATGGGCTGGGGAAATACCTCAGTGGCAGAGCATTTGCCTAGCACACGCAAGGCTCCAAGTTCGGTCCTCAGGTCTGAAAAAGAGAAGAAAAAAAAAGAAGAAGAAGAAGGAAGAAAGGAAAGAAACAGCGGGCCCTAGGGAAGGGAAGCAGAAATAGAAGTGGTAAAGTATAGGGGGCTTAAAAGAGATATTAGTATTGAGATTTGGGAGATCGCACAATGGTAGAAGTACAAGTAGTTAAAGTATGGAGGTCAATCACAGTATACTTCCGATAGTAATTGTGCTGACCAGAATCCCTGTGTTCAGAAGGGAGGAGAAGGAGATGAGCAAATGTACAAAGACACAAACTAAAAAACCAGGAACATGAAAAAGAGAATAAAAATAAAAAATGAAAAGGGAGCATGGAAAAATAAAAAAAGCTAATATTTCTATATGTTCATGAACCAATAAACTGTTCCAGCTATTGTATCAATACACATTGGGTACAGGAGATAAACAGAAGGCAAGAAAAAAGAAAAGAAAAACGTACATATATATTCAAAATCAGATAAAAAGTAAAAAATTCTTAATGAAAACTTGGAACTATGGATAGTCAGGGTGTCTCTGGGACCTTTGGGAGGAGATGATCACTGTCCTTCTGGGTTTTGATATGAATCTCTCTCAGTCTGTTGTTATGTGATCTCACAAAAAGGACTGGGGTATCTTCAGACTCCTGGGATTTCTATGAGGGGCTTCCACTGAAGAGGACTGGTTCTGGGAAGCCCTGATGTTTGCCAGCCTCCCAGGGGAGCTAAAACCAGAAGAGTTAATAAGCAGGGAGTATGGATAATTTCTATTCTCCCTCTGTTGGGAGATGCATGCACTGTCTTTTGTGGCAGAAGATTCAGAGCTTTTAACTTGTCACATGATCCTTCTGGCTGAGAGGCATGGACAGGGCAGGGGATTGCTCTCCTTTATTCCACAATCTGAAGACCTCCTAAGAAGGGTGGAGTCTGGGTCTGGTGAAGGCCTTCTCTTCCTGGATCAGACTGAAGCCCATCACCTTTTCCTGATGTAGTTTTCATATGCTGCTCTAAAAAGCCAGGGGGAACTGTGTCCTGGGGCTCTGAATGGCTGCCTGGTTATCCCTCTGAGTAGCCTGTTCCACTGGGCACCTCAATGGGCTGCTTCCCAGCACAGCTCTTGCCCCCCGCAATGTGTGAGCTCGGTGGATGTCTGCAAATGCGCTTGCCCAATGCTCTGTTTTAATTAGGCAAGGGATCACAGCAGCGATGGGGTCGGTGACCCTGTTCAGAGCCACAGCCTCAGCAGTCGCTTGCAGTCCTGCCCCTACAGCTGGTTAGCCACGCACCACTCACAGAATGTAACTGAGCAGACCTCTGTTCCTGGCAGGACGAATAAATCTCTTTATCTCTCCTCACTCTAAAGGTCGCTTGCCGATGTCAGCTCTGCCAGCATAAAGTAAACACTACCGAAATACTGTGTTCCTGGCGTGGCAGACAGAATCCTTTCTCCCTCTCCACACTTTGTGAGCTGCTCACTGATGGCATCTGCACCAGCAGGAAGTCAGCACAGGCAACTGTCTGCGTCCCTGGCAGGACAGAAAAAGTCCCTTCATCTCCCCTCACTCTAAGGGCTGCTCGCCGATGGCGGTTCCCCTGGCATAAAGTAAACACAACCAAACTACTGTGCAGAATCCTTTTTCCCTCTCCACACTTTGTCAGCCAATTGCCAATGGCAGCTACGCTGGCATGAAGTCAACACAAGCAACTGGCTGCATCCCTGGTGGGATAGAAAAAGATCCCCCCTTTTTTTCTCCAGACAAAACTCCTTGGACTTGGCTCCTTAGAAAAGCTTCACAAACTAGCACTAGAAGTTCATATGTAAATTCTCCTGAATGCACCTTGGAAAATTGAAGATAAACTGGGATTTTCCCAACCAGTCCTGGAGCCACAGTAAATGCTGCCTCCCTTCAGCTTGCCATCTTCCTCCCTCTGCCACTTTCTTTTCTTGTCTGTCCTCCTTCAACTCGACATTGCTCAGCCTGTCTTCATTATCTGATATGCATTCTTCGAAAACTGAGGTTGTCTTTGCTGTTGAGTTTACTTTGGTATTATTATCTTTAAATGAACAGTTGATTTGTTTGACAGTATTTTTCAATTGTGATAGTTCTGCTACATCTCTTTTCAGGGTGTCTAACTCTATACACATATGGTGTTTCATCTCATGGCATTGTTCCTTTGTATAAGTTGTCTCTCATCACTTGAAATGGATCTCTGATCTCTATCTTTAATTCTTCTTTCAATTCTTTTACTGAATTACTAATCAGTGCAGATACATTTTTCTTGGTTTTCCTCTAAGACACTGACCATGATGTCCTGAGATGGAGAGCTGTGAGGTTGAAGAGGTGAGTTATTTCCCCTTTTCCTCATTTTCAGATACAGGGGGATGTGCCTTGAAGACTGACAGTGAGTATCTCTTGGAGGAGTTATTGGAGGTTCTTATGTCTTTGCTTTTTTTGGGTGGGGTGCTATTTGGGAAGCACAGATCATTAGCTGCCAGTCCAATCAGTGAAGAATTGTGAGCATTTAGGTGCATATACCAGACAGTTTCTAATAAAACAGTTAAAATGGCGATTAGTAACTATAGGAGCAGTTTTCCTCCATGAGAGCTCTCACAATATATTTAGATAGCAAGCAAATACTTGTTTTCAAGAAAGATATTTTATTCAGTCAGCTGGGCCTCTGTAAGTAGGGAGAAGCAGAGTCTAGAAGGCCAAGGAAGTGAGATAGGGAGGTAGTGTGGAACTTGTATCTTATAATAAAGAGCTACAAGGTATTATCATGGTTTAGGCTATTCAATTAAGATTAAGGAAAAGATAGAAATGGGCTGTGAGTGAGGTAAAGACTTTGGGTTATGATGAGAGAGAACAGCATATAGTTTAGAAATTGCCAGATTACAGGGAAGAAGAGGTTAGTGTGGAACATGGTTCTTTTCAACCCAAGAATACTGAGGGATAGTTTGCTACCATGAAGAGTTTCTCTGGTTGGAGGAGACAGTATTTGAGCTTGAGAAGATACAATGACAATAAAACACACCATCTATGCATATAAATGAAATATATATATATATATATATATATATATATAATACACACACACACACACATATATATATATATCCAAGAACATCAATTTCAGTAACAACAATAGAGATAAAAAGCATAAAAAATAAAAAAATTTAAAAATTTAAAACTTAAGAAAGTTGAAAATACAAAAAACAATCACATCCACACAAAAAAGGGAAGTTGGGAATGTGCTAAGTTTTTTTCCATCTAGGACAGTGTGTACTGTGGGGTAGTGTGGTCATATCTGACATCTAGCTGGACACTCTTTCCAGCTGAGCTTATTGGAGGGGATGTTGTATGGTAATCTCTGTTGGCCATAGGTTTTCCTAGAAGGTCTCGCAAAATTTTTCTGCTATAGAGGGATAGAAAAACACTGCCCTTTTCCACTTCCTGTGAGAGTAGAATTCAGTGACACCTGAGATAGACTCTTGGGAATATTATTTTCCGCCTTATCGAACTCTGACCCTCTTAATCCAGGGGCCCAGGAGCTGTTGGGAGTCTAGTATATCATGTTGTGTATGTGTAAGACTCAGACTCTTCCAAGGAGAATGGCCAGCCTGAAGTTAGCTTCCCCAGGATTGCTGTTGCCCCACTCTTGGATGTCTTGTGATCTTCTATAGCCCTAAGAGATGCTGTGTAGGGTTGTCTCAGTCCCAGCAAGGGAAGACAGGTGTGAAGGAGGCACCAGTCTAACTACAGCAGTGCTTATGTAGGTCTCAATTGCAACCAGTAGGGGGCGTGGAAACCCAGTGTCACCTGGAGAGCTCAGGACCTATGGAGTCTTGGCTATGCAAAGAAATTGGGGACTGAAAGTGAGCCCAGGGTGCCCCTTTTGTTCAGAGGTTCCTAAGGCTGATGCTAGGCCCTGCCTTGTTCAAGAGTTTCAGACAATTTTTGAAGTAACTGCAGCCAGTGGCCACCTTGGATAAATATGCCCTATTGAGCTGAGTTCTGATCACAGACTCCTCCCATTCAGGAATGTAAGAGGGCACGCAGGAAGCCACCAGTGCAAGTCCCACAAGCAGGAGAGAGGGTTCCCAGGCCCACACAGTCCCCTGGGCAGACAGCCAGGATACAGAACAATTTGAGACTCCTCTCTGCTCCTCTAGACTGAGGTCCCTAATCAGTGCCTATTTGATGGGTCTGGTTTCACTTTTGATGAAGGAGTGTCCAGCTCCACCCTCAGGGAAGTCTCAACATGGCAGTGCCGGACAGCTTGTTTGCATGCACAAACAGATTTAGGATCGCTATTTCAAGTGAAACTAAATATTCCCCAGGGCTGGAGATTCGGCTGCTGTGGGGCACTGTACTGAAGCCAAATGCTCCACTGGATGCCATGACACTTCTTCTCTGCTCCAATTTCACACACCTAGCACAAAGGGCGCGAACCTGATGCCTGCTTCCTCTTTCTCTTCTCTAACCCTCAAAACTGCCTTTCCTGATAGCAATAGTTGACCAAGTTGACGCGGCCATTCCTCGTTGGACAGGACAGGCCAACCTGTCATTCTATTATTGGTTTCTTGGCTGTCTCCCTTCCCTATAAAATCCCGTGTGCCTTGGTAATAAATGGATTTTGAGCTGCCACCAACTCTGTGTTACTGAGTCATTTCCCCGGCTGAGTGGAGGGGGCCACAGACTGTGAGCGCAGGAATCTTCTTGGGCATTCACAGCTGTGTCCAAGTTAAATTACTTATGCCCTGCTTCCTCCTAAACCAGGATAGATCCCCATCCCTCAGCTGTGAAGCTGGCAGTGGCTTAGTGGGGTTGACTAAAATCCTGTTTAAGCTTATTATTACAATCCTTTTTCCCCCATGTTGTTAAGAAATTAAGGGAGACAATTTCCACGCACACAGACTGGGGCAGATCCTACCTTTTGAGACCATGTCCAATTCTTGCAGCATGAACTTTTGCTCAGGAGTGCCCAGGGATCACTGCTGTTGGTATGGGCGCCATGTTCTTCTGTGTGAAAATTTTTAATAATTTCTAACTTCCAATTATTTTTCAGTTAATTATTTCATATTTCGTAGATTTACAATTATAATTTCAACAAATAATAATGCAACAATTAAGATAAATCATAGCAATTATCATTAATATTTACTATCTAGGATGCTGGTTTCATATAATGCCATATTCAAAATTATCTGTAGAGTAAGTTCTGTTGGTATATAATCTTGGAGAAATGCTTGCATAATTCTTTTAACAACTAGTGTGTCTGCTGTTTGTTATTTTCAAATTAAATTTTATTTAGATTTACAAATAAAATATTATATATTTATCATGAAAAGTATGTTTTTATGGCTTTAATAAGAATGTGACCTCATTATTTTTCAGGCAGTTCTCATATTTATCTCTGTTTGTTGACTTCTTCATTATTTAACTTTCTTTATATCCTAGGCTTAGTTTTCTTTTTCATAACTGAAATATCTTTTTATATTAGCTATCCATTTTTCCTAATGTATCACTCTTTGACATAAAATCAAGGTTACATGGTCATAGTTTTTATGTGTTTGTAACAACAATTAATTACATTTTATAGGAGGTTTGTGAGCACGAAACAATATTAAACATATGATTTGATATTTCAAAACTGTTAGTAATAAAGTTCTTTTTTGGTCTTACAAAAAATTCTTCCAATATTTACATTATTATATAAAAAAGAGTTTTCAGTTTTCACCATGTAAATCAAATATTAATTGGCATTTCTAGGATTCCAGCATAAACTCCTCAACTGTAAAAGATTAGGTGAATCCCTCGGTATGAATTTTTTTAAACAATTTAGAGATAAAATTTAATTTTTAAAAAATCAAAATACATGAAACAAGA
Organism: Aplodontia rufa; assembly: GCA_004027875.1. Taxonomy (NCBI): domain Eukaryota; kingdom Metazoa; phylum Chordata; class Mammalia; order Rodentia; family Aplodontiidae; genus Aplodontia; species Aplodontia rufa. The sequence goes on from PVKS010045303.1 coordinate 11,762, forward strand.
TTCATATGGACATATACATCTTTAAACTTGCTAATTTTTTCTTTCATCCCTCGCCAACCCCCCTCCTCTCCCCTTCCCATCCCCCACTTGCATGTCTATGGTTCCCCTAGAGTATCTGTTCCTGTGCCCTTAGTGGGTCCAATACATGGGTTTGTCTACATTTCACCCAAGCATGGGCTTAGCTGTACCCTTCACAAATGAGAGAAAACACATTTATTCTATGAGTTTGGTTAACTCTGTTCAATGTGATTTCTTTGAAGTTTGCCATCCATTTACCTTGAAAGGCTGCAATATCATAGTTTCTAATATCTGAGCACAATAATCATGTGTTTTAATAGATTTTAAAAATTAAGTAATTTTTACATATTTTAAAAATACTTTTCATAAACGTTCATATTTGTAATCATTGTCTTTTCTTTTTAACAAAGATTAATAATATATTAATAAACATTATATAGATAAGGTGAAGCCCCAAATATATAAGTAAAGAGAGAGCTAATTTACATTAGGGGAATTGAATTGTTAACTAAAGAGAGTGACTGTGGTATTAATGAGAATAAGAAATTATTTTTGAGAAAGGTAAAAATAAAGAAAGATGAAGTCCTAGAAATAATACAAATGACAAAACTCTATAAAGAAAAATATCAGTGAAAAACCTGTTTGTGATGTAGTGTAAAATTTATAAGAGCCCATATACTATGGCTAGGATTGTAGCTCAGGTGTGGAGCTCTTTCTTAGAATGTGTGAAACTCTGAATTTAATCTTTACCACCACATAAAATAAATAAATTTATTGTATCTATCTACAACTATATTCTTTAAAGAGCTGACATAAAGTCTCAATCTTTCAGATGATTTGAACTCACAGTAATGCCACGTGTGAGAGATTTGCAGATCAATGTAAAGGAATTATTTTGCCAAAAGAATAGCCATATTTATTCAAACTCAAAAACTTCAGAAATCTAGGAAGAAGAGTTAAAGAGAAAAAAATTCTTGAGATTTCAAAGATCTATGGGAGAAGTAATTGACTGCCCATAAGATGTAGGTGTCTTATAGCCATTACTTGATTCACTGTATCTTCTTCCCCAAGTGTGAATGTCAATACTTTTATATTTTACCACAACATATTGCTGAGAATACTTGCAGAATGTGGATTATTTTACCATTGTATGGAATTCAGTAAGGGGATTAGTAGAAAAAGGTCTGTAACACCAAGTACAGAACTGAAGGTTACACACTCATCATACAAAGCACAGAATAGAGCACAATAGGAAAACCTTCACAAAAGATGGCATTTAATAGCAAATTCAATGACCATATGATCCAGATACCTCACTTCTGTTTATACACATAAGGACTATAAAATCACTAATTTGAAGAAATAATAGTATTTCCCTTGTTCATTGCAGGATCAATCACCATAGACAAAATATGGTGATAGCCTAAGTGTCTATTTGCAGGTAAATGGAAAAAGTATTAAATATTATATGACCCCAATAAATAATTCCTGTCATTTACATCAATATGAATGAAACTGGAAAACATTATGATGACCGAGAAAGGTCTGACACAAACGCAAACACGTAATGATTTCATTTATATGTGTAATGTAAAAATGTAGTCAAAACATTCTGCCCTTGAGTCTCTGAGTTTGGATGTATGCATGAATATGTAACAATGATTTTGTCCAACATGCAAAACTATGTCAAACGAATAAAAATATTAAAAAGTACTCAAACCTATAGTAACAGATGATTATCAGAGGTTGAGTGGTGTGATAAAAGGGTAGAAAATATTGGTCAAAGGGTACCAACTACATTTATAAAATTACTAATATAAATTGCCTATATGTACTTATAATTATTTTTCTTAAGTTGCTGGTCCTTGCCTACTTGAGGACTAATTTCAGAGTTAGTGTTGTAGTTCAGTGGAAGATCACTTGCTTATCATGCATGAGGACCTGGTTCCATTTCCATCACCCTTAAAAGAAAAAAAAGACTGACTTTATAGGAGGTGGGAGTCTCACAGATATATATATATATATATATATTTACTGTTTGATTATCTGTCCATGGAAAAGATCTCTAAAGGATTTTGATTTAACATTTT
>PVKS010045304.1:0-13868 GCA_004027875.1 Aplodontia rufa
CGGGACCTCTGAGAGTCACTTGGTCACTCTCTTCCTGTTGGCCGCCACCCGGCGAGAGAAGGTGTTGGTGGTGAAGTAGGCCCGTGGCAGATTTCACGTGCTTTTCCTTCCTGTCGCGGGTTGAGGAGGGTGCTCATCCCATAAAATGTGGGGGGTCGCCATGGTGGTTGATCCTGCACTCGTTGGCTTGGAGGGGCCCAGAGAAGCCGGCACCCTGTGGGCGTTGATGACCTTTCCTGCACTTCTTCTCTATCCTCTTTTCCACTCCGCTCGGGGGCACAGCCGGCAGGGCTCGAAGGAGTCGGGATGGGGAGAGAGAGTGGAAAGGTCGGTGGAGAAGTGTTGCTCCACCAAGCCCGGGGTGCCGTTCCCTGGCACCCTGTTCCCAGGGGATTTGTCCAACATGACTTCGGAAAGTCACTTGGTCCATCTCTTCCTGCTGGGCGACGCCCAGCGGGGCGCCGGATGAGGGGGAGGTTGGTCCCTGGCATGTCTCGCATGCCTTTTCTTCCCATCGCGGTGGCAGGAGCGTGCTTATTCCATTTATGAAGGGGACTCACCATGGTGATTGATCTTGCCCTCGTTGGTTTGGAGGGCTTTCAAGCAACCGTCACCCGGTGGGCGGTGATGACCCTTTCCTGTTCTTCTACTCCACCCTCTTTTCACTCCTCCCGGGGGCACAACCTACCGGGCTGGGAAAGAGTCGTAAAGGGAAGAGAGAGAGGAAAGGTCGGTGGGGAAGGGTTGCTCCGCCTGCCCTGGATGCGCTCACAGGTGCCTGTCCCCAGTGGGCGTGTCCACCGGGACCTCCCAGACGCGATTTGCCCCTCTCTTCCTGTTCGCTCCGTCCGACAGGGGCGGTTTGTGGGGGAGATCTGTCCCTTTCGGGTATCGTGTGCCTTTCCTTCCCATCGCAGGGGCAGGATGTTGCTCCTTCCAGTTATGAAGGGAGTGTCACCACGGTGATTGATCCTGCCCTCCTTGAATTGGAGGGGCTTGGAGAAGCCGGCAGCCGGTGGGGGGTGACGACTTATTCCCGCATTTCTACTCCATCCACTTTTCACTCAGCTCTGGGGAACAGCCTCTGGGCCTGGGAAGGGGAGAGAGAAAGGTCGGTGGGGAAGGGTTGCTCCGCCAAGCTCGGGATGCGCTCAGAGGTGCTCTGTTTCCAGGCTTCACGTGCAATGTGACCTCTGAGAGTCACTTGGCCCCTCTCTTCCTGCTGGGCGCCGCCCAGCAGGGGGCCGGCTGTTGGGTGAGGTCAGACCCTGGCAGTTCTCCCGAGCCTTCCAGTCGCGGGGGCAGAAGTGTGCTGGTTTCTGTTATGAAGCAGGGGGTCGCCATGGTGTTTGATCCACCCCTCCTCGGCTTCGAGGGGCATGGAGAAACCGGCAAACTGTGGGCTGTGACGACCCTTTCCCGCACTTCTTCCCAACCTCTTAACATTCAGCCCGGGTGCACAGCCTCCAGGGCTGGGATAGGGTCGGGAATGGGAGAGAGAGGAAAGGTCAGAAGGGAAGTGTTGCTCCGCCAAAGCCGGGTTGCCCATCCTGGCACCCTGTTACCAGGGGCGTGACAAACTTGAATTCTGAGACTTACATGGCCCCACACTTCCTTTTGGGTGACGCTGGCTGGGGTCCTGATGGGGGGGAGGTCTGTCCCTAGAGGGTTTCGCATGCCTTTCTTTCCAGTTTCGGATCCAGGAGGGTGCTCGTTCCCGTTATGAAGGGGGTTTACCGTGGTGATTCATTCTGCCCTCTTTCATTTTGAGGGTCGTGAAGAAGCCGGCACCCAGTTGGGGGTGAAGACCCTTTTCAGCACTTCTACTCCATCCTCTTTTCACTCAGCCTGGGGGCACAGCCACCAGAGCTGGAAGGGTCGGGAACAGGAGAGAGAGAGGAAAGGTCGGTGGGGAGGGGTTGATCCGCCAAGCCCTGGATGTGCTCACAGGCACCCTGTACCCATTGGGTGTGTCCACCGGGAACTCCCAGCATCGCTTTGCCCCTCTCATCCTGTTGGCACCGCACTACAGGAGACGGTTTGGTGGGGAGACCAGTCTCTGGCAGGTCTCGCTTGCCTTTCTTTCCCGTCGCGGAGGAAGCAGTGTGCTCTTTCCCGTTACAAAGTGGGGTTCGCCGTGGTGGTTTATCCTGCCCTCTTTGGCTTGGAGGGGCGAGGAGAATCCAGCATCCGGTGGGCGGTGACGACCCTTTCCCGCACTTGTTCTCCATCCTCTTTTCAAATCCACCCTGGGGCACAGTCTCTGGGGCTGGGACAGGGTCGGGAAGGGGAGAGAGAGAGGAAAGATTTTTCTGGAAGGGTTTCTCCGCCAAGCCCGAGGTGCCGATCCACGGCACCCGGTTCCTAGGGGAGTGTCCATCGGGACTACCGAGAGTCACTTGGCCCCTCTCTTTCTGCTATCTGTGGCCCGGTACAGGTCGGGGTAGGGGGTATGTCGGCCTCTGGCGGGTCTCTCATCCTTTCCTTCCCATCACGGAGGCAGGAGGGTGCTCTTTCCCTTTATGAAGGGGGGGTCGCCGTGGTGTTTGATCCTGCCATTGTTGGCTTGGACGCGTGGGGAGATGCAGGCAAGTGGTGGGGGGTGACGACACTTTCCCTGCACTTCTACTCCATCCTCTTTTCACTCAGCCCTGGGCACTGCCTCCAGGGCTGGGACGGGTTGGGAAGGGGAGAGAGAGAGGAAAGGTCGGTGGGGAAGGATTGCTCCACCAAGGCTGGGGAGACGGTCCGTGGTGCCCTGTTTTCAGGTGGCGTGTCCAACGTGACCTCTGAGAGTCACTTGGCTCCTTTCTTCCTGCTGGGAGCTGCCCGTTGGTTGTCGGAGTGGAGGGAGAGTTCTGTCACTGGGGGGTATCGCACACTTTTTCTTCCCATCGTGTGGGCGGGTGAGTGCTCGTTCCCGTTGTGAAGGTGTGGTCACCTTGGTGATTAATCCTGCCCTCGTTGGTTTGCAGGGGTGTGAAGAAGTCGGCATCCGGTTGGGGGTGACGACCCTTTCCCGCACTTCTCCATCTTCTTTAACATTCCACCTGGGTGCACAGCCTCCGGGGCTGGGACGGGGTCGGGAATGGGAGAGAGAGAAGAAAGATCGATATGGAAGGTTTGCTCCGCGATCCCCGGGGGGCCGCTACAAGGTGCCCTGTTCCCAGGGGGCATGTCCAACAGGACCTCCAAGCCTCGCTTGGCCCCTCTCTTCATGCCCGCCGCCGACAGGCAGGCGATGGGGTGGGGACAGAGGTCAGGCCCTGGCGGGTCTCTTGCGCATTTCCTTCACATCGCGGGGGAGGAGGGTGCTCATTCCTTTGAAAAAGTGGGGTACATCATGAGTGGTTTCTCCTGCCCTCTCCAGCTTGCAGGGGCGGGGTGAAGCCGGCACCCTGTGGGCGGTGATGAACCTTTCCCGCACTTCATCTCCGTCCTCTGTTCCAATCCACCCTGGGGCACAGCCTCCAGGGCTGGGACGGGGTTGGGAAGGGTAGAGAGAGGAAAGGTCAGAGGGGAAGTGTTGCTTCACCAAGGCCGGGGTGCCGCTCCATGGCACCTTGTTCCCAGGGGTGTGTCCAACTTGACCTCTGAGATTTACTTGGCCCCACTCTTCCTGTTGGGCAATGCCGGCTGGTGGCCGGATGGAGGAGAGGTCGATCCCTAGCGGGTCTCGCACACCTTTCGTGCGGGTCCAGGAGCGTAATCTTTCCTGTTATTAAGGGGTTTCACCGAGGTGATTGATCCTGCCCTCTTTCGTTTGGAGGGGTGTGAAGAAGCCGGCACCCTGTTGGGGGTTACGACCTTTTCCCGCACTTCTACTCCAACCTGTTTTCACTCAGCCTGGGGGCACAACCTCCGGGGCTGGCCAGGGTCGGGAAGGGGACAGAGGAAAGGTCGGTGGGGAAGGGTTACTCCGTAAAGCCCGGGGGGCCGCTCCAGAGCACCTTTTTCCCAGGGGTGTGTCCACCGGGACCTCCAAGAGTCACTTGTCCACTATCTTCCTGTTGGCTGCCACCCGGCGAGGGGCAGTGTGGGTTGGGAGTTCGGTACGTGAGGGGTCTCGTGTGCTTTTCCTTCCCGTCATGGGGGGAGGAGGGTGCTCATCACCTTAAAAAGTTGGGGGTCGCAGTGGTGGTTGATCCTTCCCTCCTTGGATTGGAGGGACTTGGAGAAGCCGGCAGCCGGTGGGCGCTGACGAACCTTTAATGCACTTGTTCTCCATCCTCTTTTCCAATCCACTAAGGGCACAGCCTCCGGGGCTGGGACGGGGTCGGGAAGGGGATAGAAAGAGGAAAGTTCGGTGGGAAATGTTACTCCACCAATCTGGTGGTGCCGCTCCGTGGTGCCCTGTTCCTAGGGGGCGTGTCTAACGTGACCTCCGAGAGTCACTTGGCCCCTCTCTTCCTGCTGTCCGCCACCCAGGGTGGGGCGGGTTGGGTTGGGAGGTCTTTTACTGGCTAGTCTTCCATGCATTTCCTTACCATCGCGGTGAGAGGGGGCTGCACATTCCTGTTACAAAGTGGGGGATCGCAATGGTGGTTGATCCTGCACTCCTCGGCTTGGAGGGGCGGGGAGAAGCGGACACCCGGTTGGCGGTGATGACCCTTTCCCGCACTTCTTCCCCCTCCTCTGTTACACTCCACCCGGGGTACAGCCTCCAGGGCTGGGACAGGGTCGAAAAGGTGAGAGAGAGAGTAAAGGTCTGTTGGGAAGGGTTGCTACGCCAAGCCCGGTATGCACTCAGAGGCGTCCTGTTCCCAGGTTTCGTGTCCAACGTGACCTCTGAGAGTCACTTGGCTCCTCTCTTCCTGCTGGGTGCCGCCCAGTGGGGGGCCGGCTGGGGGGTGATGTCAGTCCCTGGACGGTCTCCCGGGCACTCCCGTCGCAGGGGCAGAAGGGTGCTGGTTCCTGTTACGAAGCTGGGGGGCGCCATGGTGTTTGATTTTCCCCTCCTCGACTTGGAGGGGCATGGAAACCCGGCACCCTGTGGGTGGTGATGACCCTTTCCCGCACTTCATCCTCTTTTCCACTCCGCCCGTGGGTACAGCCTCCAGGTCTCGGAGGTGTCCTGAAAGGGAGAGAGAGAGGAAAGGTTGGTGGGGAAATGTTGCTCCGCCAAACCAAGGTTGTCGCTCCCTGGGAACCTGTTCCCAGGTGGCTTGTCCAACTTCACCTTCCAGAGTCACTTGGCCCCTCTCTTCCTTCCGTGCGCTGCCGGCAGGTTACCGGGTTTGGGGGGGTGGTTGGTCCCTGGCAGGTCTTGCACTCCTGTCCTTCCCGTCTAGGTGGCAGGATGTTGCTCATTCCAATTACGAAGGTGGTGTCACCATGGTGATTGCTCCTGCCCTCGTTGATTTGGAGGGGTGTGAAAAAACCCGCACCCAGTGGGGGGTGACAACTTTTTCCCACACTTCTACTCCATCCTCTTTCACTCAGCCCTGGGGCACAGCCTCCGGGGCTGGGAAGGGGAGAGAGAGAGTAAAGGTCTGTGGGGAAGGGTTGCTCCGCCAAGCCCGGGATGCTCTCAGAGGAACCCTGTTCCCAGGGTTCGTGTCCAACGTGACCTCTGAGAGTCACTTGACCTCTCTCTTCCTGCTGGGCGCCGCCCAGCGGGGTCCGGCTGGGGGGTGAGGTCAGTCCCTAGCTGGTCTACCGGGCCTTCCCATCGCGGGGGCAGAAAGATGCTGTTCCTGTTACGAATCTTGGTGTCGCCATGGTGTTTGATCCTCCCCTCCTCGGCTTGGAGGGGCATGGAGAAGCCGGCACCCTGTGGGTGGGGACGACCTTTTCCCACACATCTTCTCCATCCTCTTTTCCACTCCGCCCGTGGGCACACCTTCCAGGGATGGGAGGTGTCCTGAAGGGGAGAGAGAGAGGAAAGTTTGGTGGGGAAGTGTTGCACCGCCAGGCCCGGAGTGCCATTCCCTGGTACCCTGTTCCCAGGGTTCTTGTCCAACTTCATCTCCGAGACTCACTTGGCCCCTTTCTTCCTGCTAGGCGCCGCCCGGCTGGTTGCCAGGTTTGGGTGGGTTCGGTCCCTGGAGGTTCTTGCACCCCCTTCCTTCCCGTCATGGTGGCAGGATGGTGCTCGTCCAATTATGAAGGTTGTGTTACCATGGTGATTGATCCCGCCCTCTTTGGTTTGGAGGGGTGTGAAGAAACCGGCACCCAGTGGTGGGTGACGACTTATTCCCGTACTTCTACTCCATCCTCTTTTCACTCAGCCTTGGCGCACAGCCTCCGGGGCTGGGAAGGTGAGAGAAATAGGAAAGGTCGGTGGGGAAGTTTGGCTCCAACAAGCCCTGGATGCGCTCAGAGGTGCCCTTTTCCCAGGGGGCATGTCCACCAGGACCTCCGAGCCTCGCTTTGTCCCTCTCTTCCTGCCTGCTGCCGACCGGCAGCTGATTGGGTGGGGACTGAATTTGGGCCCTGGCGGGTCTCGCATGACTATCCTTCCCAAAGCGGGGGAAGGAGGGTGCTCATACCCGTTACAAAGCGGGGCGTCGCCGTGTTGGGTGCACCTGCCCACTTCGGCTTCCAGGGGCGGGGTGAAGGCAGCACCCTGTGGGTTTTGACGACATTTTCTCGCAGTTCTTCTCCATCCTATTTTCCATTCCGCCCGGGGGCACAGTTTCAGAGGCTGGGACGGTGTCGGGAATGGGAGAAAGAGAGGAAAGTTCGGTGGGGAATCGTTGCTCCGCAAAGCCAGAGGTGCCCCTTGAAGGGGACATGTTCCCAGGGGACGTGTCCAACGAGACCTCCCAGCATTGCTTTGCCTATATCTTACTATGGCGCCGCCAGACAGCGGGCGTTTTGGGTGAGGGAGATAGGACCCTGGCGGGTCTACTTTGCCTTTCTTTCCCATCACGGAGGCAGGAGTGTTTTCTTTCCCGTTACAAAGTGGGGGGTTGCCAAGGTGGTTGATCCTGCCCTCTTTTGCTTGGAGGTGCGAGGAGAATCCTGCAGCCAGTGGGCGGTGATGACCCTTTCCCGCCCTTCTTCTCCATCCTTATTTCCAATCCACTAAGGGCACATCCTCCAGGGCTGGGAGTGGTCAGGAAGGGGAGAAAAAAATGAAAGTTTGGTGGGGAAGTGTTACTCCGCCATGCCCGAGGTGCTGCTCCATGGTCCCCTGTTCCTAGGGTGCGTGTCTAACGTGACCTCCGAGAGTCACTTGGCCCCTCTCTTCCTGCTTTCCGCCGCCCATGGTGGGGCTGGTTGGGCTGGGAGTTCGGTCCCTGGCGAATCTCCAACGCCTTTCCTTTCCGTCGCTGTGAGAGGAGGCTGCTGGTTCCTGTTACAAAGTGGGGGGTCACAGTGGTGTTTTATCCTGCACTCTAAGGCTTGAAGGGGCAGGGAGAAGCCGGCACACTGTGGGTGGTGACGACCATTTCTCCAACTTCTCCATCTTCTTTTCCAATCCGCCAGGGGGCACAGTCTCAAAGGCTGGGACGGGGTCTGGAATGGGAGAGAGAGAGGAAAGGTCGGTGGGGAAGGGTTGATTTGCCAAGCTCGGGGGGCCACTCTGCAGTGCCTTGTTCCCAGGGGGCTTCGGCATCTGGACCTCTGAACGTCACTTGACCCCTGTCTTCATGCTGAACGCCCCCCCGGCCAGGGACGGGTTGATGGGGGAGGTCGGTACCTAGCGGGTCTCTCACGCCTTTTATTCCCTTCGTGGCTGCAGAAGGGTGTTCGTTCCCCTTAGGAAGAGGGGGATCACCATGGTTGTTGATCCTGCCCTCCTCTTCTTGGAGGGGTGGGTAGAAGCCGGCAGCCGGTGGGAGGTGACGACCCTTTCCTGCAGTTCTCCTCAATCCTCCATTCACTCCACCCGGGGGCATGGCTTCCAGAGCTGAGACGAGCTCGGGAAGGGGAGACAGAGAGAAAAGGTCTGTTGGGAATTGTTGCTCCGCCAAGCCCTGGATGCTCTAACAGGCGCACTGTCCCAGTGGGCGTGTCCAAAGGGACCTCCCAGCATCGCTTTGCCCTTCTCTTCCTGTTGGCGCCGCCCGACAGGGGGCGGTTTGTGTGGAAGATCGGTCCCCGGCCGGCCTCGCATGACTTTCCTTCCCGTCTCAGGGGCTGGAGTGTGCTCATTCCCGTTACAAAGTGCAGTGTCGCCGTGGTGGTTGATCCTGCCCTCCTTGGATTGGAGGGGCTTGGAGAAGCCGACAGCTGGTGGGCGGTGATGACCTTTCGCACACGTCTTCACCATCTTTTTTAGCATTCTGCCTGGGTGCACAGCCTCCGTGGCTGGGACGGGTTCGAGAATGGGAGAGAGAGAAGAATGATCGGTGGGGAAGGGTTGCTATGCGAAGCCCGGGGGGCCGCTAGAGGGCACCCTGTTCTCATTGGGCGTGTCCAACAGGACCTCCTAGCCTCACTTGGCCCCTCCCTTCATGCCCGCCGCCAACAGGCAGGGGATGGGGTGGGGTTCGAGGTCAGGCCCTGGCGAATCTTGCATGAATTTACTTCACGTCACGGGGGGAGGTGGGTGCTCATTCCTATTACAAAGTGGGTTACATCGTGGTGGTTGCTCCTGCCATCTCCAGCTTAGAGGGGCAGGGTGAAGGGGGCACCCTGCGGGCGGTGGCAATCCTTTCTCGCACTTGTTCCCAAAATCTGTTCCAATCCACCCTGGGACACAGCCTCCGGGGCTGGGACAGGGTTGGGAAGGGTAGAGAGAGGAAAGGTCAGAGGGGAAGTGTTGCTCTGCCAAGGCCGGGGTGCCACTCCCTGGCACCCTATTCCCAGGGGGCGTGTCCATCTTGACCTCTGAGAGTGACTTGGCCCCACTCTTCCTGTTGGGCTACGAGAGCTGTGGGCCGGGTGAGGGGGAGGTCAGTCCCTAGCGGGTCTCGCACGCCTTTCTTTCCAGTCGCGGGTACAGGAGGGTGCTCATGCCCGTTATGAAGGGTGTTCACCATGGTGATTGATCCTGCCCTCTTTCGTTTGGAGGGGTGTTAAAAAGCCGGCACCCGGTTGGGGGTGATGACCCTTTCCCGCACTTTTACTCCATCCTCTTTTCACTCAGCCCAGGGGCACAACCTCTGGGGCTGGGGCTGGGCAGGGTCGGGAAGGGGAGAGAGAAGGAAAGGTCGGTGGGGAAGGGTTGCTCCACCAAGTTCGGTGGGCTGCTTCACAGCGCCTTTTTCCCAGGGGGCGTGTCCACCGGAACTTCTGAGAGTCACTTGGCTCCTCTTTTCCTGCTGTCCGCCGCCGGGCATTGGAAGGGGAAGGGGTGAGGTCGGTCGCTGGCCGGATTCGCACTGCTCTCCTTCCCATCGCAGGGGCAAGTGGGTGCTCGTTTCCGTTACGAATGGGGGTTCGCAGTGGTGCACAGCCTCCGGGGCTGGGACGGGGTCAGGAATGGGAGAGAGAGGAAAAGTCAAAGGGGAAGTGTTGCTCTCCAAGGCAGGGGTGCCGCTCCCTGGAACCCTGTTCCCTGGGAGCGTGCCCAACTTGACCACTGAGAGTTATTTGGCCCCACTCTTCCTGTTGGGCGACGCTGGCTGGTGGCCGGATGGGGGAGAGGTCAGTCCCTAGCGGGTCTCGAACGCCTTTCCTTCCCGTTACGGGTCCAGGAGGGTGCTCATTCCGGATAAGAAGGGGGTTCACCTTGTAGATTGATCCTGCCCTCCTTGGTTTGGATGGGTGTGAAGAAGCCAGTACCCGGTTGGGGGTGACGACCCTTTCCCGCACTTCTACTCCATCCTCATTTCACTCAGCCTGGGGACACAGTCTCCAGGGCTGTGAAGGGTCGGGAACAGGAGAGAGAGAGGAAAGGTCGGTGGGGAGGGTTGCTCCGCCAAACTGGGGGGCCGCTCCACAGCGCCTTTTTCCCAGGAGGAGTTTCCACCGGGACCTCCGAGATTCACTTGGCCCCTCTATTTCTGCTGGCCTCCACCAGGAGGGGGCGCTGTGCGGGGGGAGGTTTGTCCGTGGCAGGTCTTGCATGCTTTTCCTTTCTGTTGCTGGGGGAGGAGGTGCTCATTCCTGTTACAACATGGGGCGTTGCTGTGTTGGTTGCTCCTGCCCTCTTCGACTTCGAGGGGCGGGGTGAAGCCAGCAACCTGTGGGTGGTGACGACCCTTTCTTTCATGTCTTCTCCATCCTCTTTTCCCCTCCGCCCGGGGTCACAGTCTCCGGAGCTGGGACGGGGTTGGGAATGGGAGAGAGAGGAAAGGCCGATGGGGAAGTGTTGCTTCGCCATGCTAGGGGGGCTGCTTTGCGGTGCCTTGTTCCCAGGGGGCTTGTGAACCTGGCCCTCCGAATGTCGCTTGATTCCTCTCTTCCTGCTGAATGCACAACCGGCCTGGGACGGGTTGATGGGGGAGGTCGGTCACTAGCGGGTCTCTCACACCTTTTCTTCCCTTTGCAGGGGCAGGAGGGTGTTCGTTCCCCTTAGGAAGAGGGGGATCACCATGGTTGTTGATCCTGCCCTACTGGTCTTGGAGGGTTGGGTAAAGCTGGCAGCCGGTGGGAGGTGACGACCATTTCCTGCACTTCTACTCCATCCTCTTGTCAGTCCGCCCAGGGGAATGGCTTCCAGGGCTGATACGGGGTCGGAAAGGGGAGAGAGAGAAAAGGTCCGTGGGGAAGCATTGCTCCGCCAAGCCCGGGGTGCCGCTCCCTGCCACTCCGTTCCCAAGGGGCTTGTCCAACTTCACCTCTGAGAGTCACTTGGCCCCCCTCTTACTGCTGGGTGCCTCCCGGCGGTTTGCATGTTTGGGGGGGTGGTCGGTCCCTGGCGGGTCTTGCACCTCTTTCCTTCCCATCGCAGTGGCAGGATGGTGCTCGTGCACTTATGAAGGGAGTGTCACCATGGTGATTGATCCTGCCCTCGTTGGTTTGGAGGGGTGTGAAGATACCGGCACCCGGTTGTGGGTGACGAATTATTCCCACACTTCTACTCCATCCTCTTTTCACTCAGCATTGGGCCACAGCCTCCGGGGCTGGGAAGGGGAGAGAGAGAGGAAAGGTCGGTGAGGATGGGTTGGTGAACCAAGCCCTGAATGCGCTCAGCGGTGCCCTGTTCCCAGGGGGCATGTCCACCAGGACCTCTGAGCCTCGCTTTGCCCCTCTCTTCCTGCCCGCAGCCGACTGGCAGGGTATTGGGTGGGGATGAAAGTTTTGCCCTGGCGGGTCTCGTGTGACTTTCCTTCCCAATGCAGGGGAGGGAGGGTGCTCATTCCTGTTAAAATGTGGGGCGTCGCGGTGTTGATTGCTCCTGCCTCTTCGGCTTCAAGGGGCGGGGTGAAGCCGGCACCCTGTGGGTGGTGAGGACCCTTTCTCGCACGTCTTCTCCATTTTCTTTTCCACTCCGTCCGGGGGCACAGTCTCAGATGCTGGGACGGGGTCGGGAATGGGAGAGAGAAAGGAAAGGTCGGTGGGGAATGGTTGCTTTGCCAAGCTCGGGGGGGCCTCTCTGCGGCACCTTGTTCCCAGCGGGCTTGTGCACCTGGACCTCTGAACGTCGCTTGACCCCTCTCTTCCTGCAGAATGCCCTCCCGGCCGGGGATGGGTTGATGGGGGAGGTCGGTCCCTAGCGGGCCTCTCACGCCTTTTCTTCCCTTTGCGGGGTCAGGAGGGTGTTCGTTCACCTAAGGAAGAGGGGGTTCACCATGGTTGTTGATCCTGCTCTCCTGGTCTTGGAGGGGTGGGTAGAAGCCGGCAGCTGGTGGGAGGTGACGACCCTTTCCTGCACTTCTACTCCATCCTCGTTTCACTCCACCCGAGGGCATGGCTTCCAGGGCTGAGACAGAGTCAGGAAGGGGAGAGAGAGAGAAAAGGTCTGTGGGGGAGCGTTGCTCTGCCAAGCCCGCAGTGCCGATTGAAGAGGCCCTGTTCCCAGGGGACTTGTCCACCGGGAACTCCCAGCATCGCTCTGCCCGTCTCTTCCTGTTGGCACCGCCCGACTGGGGGCGTTTTGGGGGGGGAGATAGGTCCCTGGCGGTCTCGTGGGCCTTTTTTCCCATCGCGGAGGCAGGAGTGTGTTCTTTCCCTTTACAAAGTGGGGGGTCGCCGTGGTGGTTGATCCTGCCCACTTTGGCTTGGAGCGGCGAGGAGAAGCCACAACCTGTGGGCAGTGACAACCCTTTCCTATACTTCTTCTCCATCCTCTTTTACACTGGGACTGGGGGCACAGCCGGCAGGGCTCTGAGGAGTCAGGAAGTGGAGAGAGAGAGGAAAGGTCGGTGGAGAATTGTTGCTCCACCAAGCCCTGGATTCCGTTTCTGGCACCCTGTTCCCAGGGGTTGTCCAACTTGACCTCCGAATGTCACTTGTTCCATTTCTTCCTGCTGGGCGCCGCCCAGCGGGGCGCAGGATGAGGGGGGAGATTGGTCCCTGTCGGGTCTGGCACATCTTTCCTTCCCGTGCCGGTTTCAGGAGGGTGCTTGTTCCACTTATGAAGAGGGCTCACCATGGTGATTCAACCTGCCCTCGTTGGCTTGGAAGGCTTTGAAGAAACCAGCACCCAGTGGGTGGTAATGACCCTTTCTCATTCTTCTACTCCATCCTCTTTTCTCTCCACCCGGGGGCACAGCCTGCGGGGCTGGGAAAAGTCAGAAAGGGGAGAGAGAGAGGAAAGATCGGTGGGGAAGTGTTGCTCCGTCAAGCCCGGGGTGCCGCTCCATGGCGCCCTGTTCCTAGGGGGCGTGTCTAATGTGACCTCCGAGAGTCACTTGGCCCCTCTATTCCTGCTGTCCGCTGCACAGAGTGGGGCTGGTTGGGCTGGGAGTTCGGTCCCTGGCGAGTCTCCTATGCATTTCCTTTCCGTCGCAGTGAGAGGAGGCTGCTCGTTCCTGTTATGAAGTTGGGGGTTGCAGTGGTGGTTGATCCTGCACTCCTCGGCTTGGAGGGTGGGGAGAAGCTGGCACCCGGTGGGCGGTGATGTCCCTTTCTCCGCACTTCTTCTCCATCCTCTATTACACTCCACCCGGGGTACAGCCTCCAGGGCTGGGACGGGGTCAGGAAGGTGGGAGAGAAAGTAATGGTCTGTGGGGAAGGGTTGCTCAGCCAAGCCAAGGATGCACTCAGAGGTGCCCTGTTCTCAGGGTTTGTGTCCAATGTGTCCTCTGAGAGTCACTTGGCCCTTCTCTTCCTGCTAGGTGTCGCCCAGCGTGGGTGCCGGCTGGGGGGTGAGGTCAGTCCCTGGCCGGTCTCCCGGGCCTTCCCGTCGCGGGGGCAAAAGGATGCTCTTTCCTGTTACGAAGCTGGGGGTCACCATGGTGTTTGATCTTCCCCTCCTAGGCTTGGAGGGGCATGGAGAAAATAGCACCCTGTGGGTAGTGACGACCATTTCCCGCACTTCTTCTACATCCTCTTTTCCACTTCGCCCCTGGGCACAGCCTCCAGGGCTGGGAGGTTTCCTGAAGTGGACAGAGAGAGGAAAGGTTAGTGAGGAAGTGTTGCTCCACCAAGCCTGGGGTGCCGCTCCCTGGCACCCTGTTGCCAGGGGTCTTGTCCCACTTCAACTCCGAGAGTCACTTGGCCCCTCTCTTCCTGCTGGGCTCCACCCGGTGGGTTGCCGGGATTGGGGGGGTGGGCGTTCCCTGGCAGGTCTTGCACCCCTTTCCTTCCCATCTTGGTGTCAGGATGTTGCTCGTTCCAGTTGTGAAGATATTGTCACCATGGTAATTGATCTTGCCCTCATTGATTTGGAGGGGTGTGAAAAAACTGGCACCCGGTAGGGGGTGACGACATATTCCCGCACTTCTACTCCATCCTGTTTTCACTCAGCCCTGGGGAACAGCCTCCGGGGATGGGAAGCAGAAAGAGAGAGGAGAGATCGGTGGGAATGGGTTGCTCCACCAAGCCTTGGATGCGCTCAGTGGTGCCCTGTTCCCAAGTGGTATGTC
>PVKS010045305.1:0-13869 GCA_004027875.1 Aplodontia rufa
AAGAGAATTTAAAATACTTTAAAAACAAATAAAATCAAATTTCAATTTTCAAAGTTATCAGTGATCTACAAAATCAAGCCAATCTTTTCTTTGTACATCAATTATTCCAAACTTTGATACAGTAAGGCAGTTAATCGAGTCTAATTTATATTTGAAAGTATTGCTTTTTTTGACATAGGATAACATGATGAAACAACATATTTTCTTTAATTTGTCAGAGGTGTTTAGACCATTACTGAGAGGCACTTTTCAATAAGTACTGTAATATAGTCAAGAACATAGTAGAATGCCACATTCTTTGTGGATTGTTATTGTTGTTTTTTATTTTATTTTTTATACTTCAAAGGTCATTTTAATGCTGTATGAGAAGTAATATTTCCTATAGGTATTGAGATTATAATGCTTTTTTAAAACGTCTATCTGGTGATTTCCCTTGCTAAACTGCATACAATTCTGAAAGAAAATGCATTTTGATGACTATTATGACATGTTTATTGATCAAGCAAGTCATACAATGTGCCCCCTGTGCCCCTGTCTTAGTCAGCTCAGCCTGCCATCACAAAGTGTCCTATACTTGGGGGCATGATAGAAGAGTCATTTTCTCACAGTTCTGGAGGCTAGAAGTCCAAAATCAGGGTGTCAGCACAGTTGGTTTCTAGTAAGGGATCTCTCCCTGGCTTAGAGAGAGCCACCATCTCTCTGGGTATTGATATGACCTCTTTTTTTATGTGTGTGCACACATGGAGAGAGAGAGAGAGAGAGAGAGAGAGAGTGGGGGGAGCTCTGGTATCTCTTCTTATAAGGGTGCTAATCCTCTCATAAGGTTCCAGTCTCATAACTAAGGGTTAGACAACCCTTAGTACCTCCCAGAGTTAAAACTTCGATTAATGGATTTGGGGAAAATAAACATTCAATCCTTCACAAACTCTTACCCCACTACCAGAGCTATGTTTTTAATAAGAGAGGGAATTGAGGAGGACTAAACTATCATACATCACATTCAGGAAACTGAACCAGAATATTAATTGCCTCTAATTACAAGAAGATTATATATATAATATATATATATTTTTAATTAAAGTTTTCATTTTAATGAAAATTTATAAGCATGTACATTGTCCATAAACTCAAATTATATGTTTTTATAAAGCAGCACCTTGCTTCACACTTTCATCTACCTTGACTGCCCTCTAATGAAGCACATCAAATTCAGTAATTTTTTCCAGGTGTCTACCTGTTTTTGTAAATTATGTTTTATATTGCTACTTCATAATTGTATAGCTATAGATATTTTAGATATTATTACATATTAATTTACTGCTTCTCATGATGAGAGTCTAGTTTCTTCACTTTCTTTGCTCATCCATTCCTTGTTTTTATTTTTACATTAGGGTCATTGGTAAGTATTACTACAAAGCCTAAGATTGTACCATGATTATTTATCCTTTCCTAATGAAGCTTTTATATTTTTTCTTGAGGTTAGTAGTTGCCTCATTTTCATTTACTTATTTTTATGTTTTTTTTCTACATTTCTTTCCTAAGTCTCCTATGAAGCAGTAAAATCAAAACCTATTTTTACACTATGAAAACCGACAGATGCTGTCTCTATTCCATACTCCTGCTCTGGATGCAGCTGTTCTCTGGGTCAATTGCATGGCTATTGCTCTAAACTTCTCTTCATTTTTTTTCTTCTTCAATACTCTTTTGAATTGGCTATACTAAATCCCAAATCCATCATTTATTCATGTCTTGTCTTTGCCTTTCTTTTTCATCCATCCATCCATCCTTCTTTTCTTTTCTTTTTATTTCCTTATTTTAGTGACACACATCTTCCAATCGCATTCTAGGAAAGAGTAAACATATTTTGATAATTTGAAAGCCTATTGTTTGATTCTTATCCTTGACTGCCAGTCATATATGGTATTGCTCTGTCATCTTCAAGCTTCCAGAATTGTGATTTGAGACATTCTGATTTTTTTGTGTTAGTTCTTGATCTTTACCTTTTTTTTAATCCTCTTGCAAACTTTTAAGATTTTTTTGCTTATTACTGGTATTCTGTAGTAACAAGACTTGGTTGGTAAGGACTTTGCTAGAAACTGTCTTCGGTCTGGAAGTGAATATCATTCAGAATTAATTGGACTCCCCTAATAGGTGTCACATGGTATTTCATATCCAAGAAATGTATTGGGAGCTGAGAAGAGAAAGGAACAGGTATAAGCAGTGCAAGACTTTGGACAGCTCAGCAGATCTCACGCCTGTGAATGGAAAGGGAAAGTAGCAAACGAGGAGAATTAATCAGTAAAGGTCAGACTGTGAAGCAATTCTGAGAAAATTTGGCTAGGTCTGTTGCAGGTCCCTAAGTTAAACTTGCCCACTGCAGGAATTCTGTGTCCTTGTGGACAGCATGGTTACATAGTTGTGCTCATTGGTGGGCAGTGAGGAACCTGGGGAAAGCATGGACTCAGGGTGAACAGGATCTGGAAATACATCACCTAGACCATCAGTTAAGTATGCTCTCAGCAGCAGGTTTTCTTTAAGGCTATCGGAACAACACATTTCAGTGACTGTCGCAGTCTACTTCTTCCATAAAGATCTACTTTTCCATGGGTTTGGAAAACACCCCATGTTTCCCACAAGCCTCTCCTTGAAAAGAAGCTCAGGAAAGGAAAGTTTTGAACACTTATCGATGCAGCTGGCCTCAGAGCAGCAGCTGGTATTCATCTTCTTAATTGCCCACCAAACTTCTTAAATTCCCAACCCCACCTCTACTCTTAGGTAGCACCTGTCAGGTTGAGTGACTACCTGGTGATATGACAGGAAAATTCCTTTGATTGTAGCCCTTGGTAATCACACTCTTCTCAGGTGAGAGATGCTGCACATGTCCATTCAAAGTTGCAATAGAGAAAGGGAGTATCAGGAAGCACCCATGTAGACATCCTGGGTTCTACAAGTATTCCTCACTGCACTGTTTAAAAACATCTCGTGCTTCCTACAATGCAGGTCATTACTCCTGTCAAAATGATAAACGCTGAGCTGGGAAAATTATGTCATATGAATAATCAATTTTACAATGTTTCTAACTTTAAGAGATTTAGAAGCTATTGAAATGATTAACTAAAAAGGAAGTTACTTCTTTTCATTGTGAACTGTCAAAGATAAAATCTGTTATTTGAAATTTTCCACATGGTGACAAACCAAAGACCCAATCTTGATGGCAGAAGGACAGACTGCCTATTTACCTGTAGAGTTAGACCATGGAAGGGATGACAAGAGTCCTTGGCCTCGCTCCTTCTCATAAGTAGGCCAGCAGTAAAATTACCCCAGGCTAATAATTTTCCCTCCTGTGTTTTGAGGTCTTTTGTTCCATTATCCCGTTCTATAAATTTTTCATATTAAAATCCATAGAAGGGAAAGAAGTTGTAAAAATTTATAATTGTTAAAATGTTTGTGCTTGCAAAGTCCATCGTAAGTAGTAGGCAAGATGGTTAAACATGCTTCTAGATGACAATGGGAATTGAGGAACTGTTAATTCTTAGTAAATATTATACATCCTCTGGGTAAAATGAATATTTCCACATTCAATCATCAGTGCTCAAACCACCCATTAAGAAGCACTTTTCCAGGGTAGATACACTTTAAGTCTGTTTTAAATGAGAGTGGGCTTCAGAAAATGGGTGGAACGTATGATCTGAAGGGTTGACTATGAATTAGAACTTCAGGAAACCACAGTGAATTATCTGGCAAATTAAGCTTATCCCGTTGAAAAAGCCTGAATCCCAATCAGCTTCAGGCCTTTGCTTTGGGATTGGCAGAATAGCCCATGAAGCCTGAGTGGTTTTATTCTAGGGCCTTCATTCCCACCTTCTGCCATCTTCTATAATCCCCTTTCAATGGGAGGTGGTATCAGAAATGCCACTTCCTCTACCATGCATTAGAAAGCAATCAAGTTCATGATGTTTATCCTGTGTCCTCTAAAACCAAGCAGCTCCCATTCTAAGACTTTCAAATAAAATTCAAAACAGTACCCTTGGAGCAGAATTTCAAGGGAGGCCCCTATAAAGCCCGCCAACTTCATGGTTTTCAGTAAAAGGAACTCCTGCTTCAGTCTTTTGAAACCTGGTTCAAGTAAAATACCATTCTCATACCAGAGTTTGAATCACATTTCCTCTGTCCACACAGTTTCTATAGTCTTGCCAGAAAGAGCATTTACCCCTCTACTTCCTGATTAAAAAGAAAAAAAAAATCTGGCTGACCTATTTTTAATATGCTAATTATCTCCATCTGTAAGTGCTCCCTAGTCTCTTTAGCTTTTTTTGGCCCAAACGCAAATCCGAACAACTCTTCCAAGAGAAAAAAATTGGATCTGTCCTAGGGCTAGAAGCCAAGGTGAATAAAGAGAGAATCAAACCTTTCCACAACTAAATATAAATATGTAAATTAGCAATCAGAATTTTACCACTAAATATTTTTGTAGATAATACATTTATATGATCTTTTTCTCCCCACTTTGTTCCTATGAAGTATATGCCCCAACATACTTATATGGTGGAGACTCTTTCATTCACTTTCCCATATACACAAGCAAATTGATATTAGTGCATTTAAGGAGGTAAATGTCATCATGATAAGTCTTCAGGATGGGCTCTGACTATATTTTTTCACTACACCATGTGTTTAGCTGTAAAAATTACATGGGCTACCACATGTAACTTCATACTGTGTGAGGAAGAAAATAACATCCTTGAAAAATGACCTACACTTTTGAAATAATGTTTTCTTTGGCCCTTTAGAATTTATTTTTAAAATTGACAGAGGGGGGATTAAAGGAAAGCTCCATCATTTTTAGCAGAAGCACCATTTCATATTTTTGTATTTTGGGCAGGAAGTGGATAGTCTAGACCAAAGCTGGTATAATTTCCTGACATTTGTGTGTGAACAGAAATTTCAAAAATATAAGTATTTTTAACTTTTTCATGGGAAATATCTTCTTTTTTTCTCTAAATATTTTAGGAATCAGAGAAAATATTATGTATTTTAAAATTTAAATTTATTTTTATAAAATAAAAGTGTGAAGAATACATGTTTATGGGGTATCTTTTGATGTTTTAATACATGAATACATTGTATAATACTTAAAGCAGATATTGTGTAACGTTTAAACACATCTATCTCCTCAAATATTTGTCAATGTTTTATGCTGAAAGCATTCAAAATCTTTTCTTCTAGTTTGTTGAGGAATACAGCACATACATTTTACCTATAGTCATCGTAATATGCAATAGCATTCCAAAACTTCCTAACTGTAACTAAACATTTTCCCATCTCTCTCATCATCCCTATTCACCTCATCCTCTGGTAACCACTATTTTACTTTCAACTTCTATGCAATCAACTTTCAGAGTCCACATTTAAGTGAGATCATGTGGAATTTGTCTTCTGTGCCTGGCTTATTTACTTAACACAATGTGTTACAGGTTGATGCACATGTAAGGATTTCCTTCTT
The DNA here is from genome assembly GCA_004027875.1 of Aplodontia rufa. Taxonomy (NCBI): domain Eukaryota; kingdom Metazoa; phylum Chordata; class Mammalia; order Rodentia; family Aplodontiidae; genus Aplodontia; species Aplodontia rufa. Next base: position 5,504 of record PVKS010045305.1, read on the forward strand.
ATTATGAGTGAATAGTATTTCATTCTGCAAATGTACCACATTTTGTTCATTCACTTATCACTTGATAAACATTTAGGTTGTTTTTATTTCTTGGACATTGTAAATAGTGCTGCAATAAACATAGGTTTGTTGATGTGTCCTGAATATCCTAATATCATTTCTTTTAAAAAATATTTTTATTAGTGCATAATAGTGGGTTTCCTTGTGACATATTCACACATGCATATAACATAATTTCAATTTAATTTCCTATTACTGAAGTCAAGTCCTTGTCCTGAAGCAGTGGCCTGGGGTGGAGTAAAGTTGTGGCAGGTACACCCTGTGCCTGCACCAAGCCCACCATGCCAGCCTGAGCCTGAGGCACAGAGAGGCAGGGCCAAGGCAACCCAGTGTGTGCCAACCTGCAAAGGCAGCCTGGCCCAGCCCAGCCCAGCCCAACCTAGTATGGATGCCTGCTCTGTATAGAACTATGGCCCTGAAGCCCTGAGCATCCATAATCCCATGACCTCAACCTTTTGCTTCCCAACAAGTGGTGGAAAAATTGAAGTGGGATAAACATGAAAGGAAGTTCCGACTTGAGGGTTAATCAATAGCATTGGTACTTTTCCAAACCCTGATTAACATAAATTTGGACCAATAACATTGGCCCAAGTGCTCTATAAGCCCCTCGACTAGCACACTCAAATGGCAACCTTATTAGGTCCCCTCTTGCTCCTGTAAGAGTTCTATTTCTATTCTTGACACTTGAATAAATTCTATTCCTTTCACTCTTGCCTTGCACCATCCTATGAATTTCATTATTTGGATTTGTGAGACAAGAACCCAGAAAGGAATTGGTGGTGAGCTGCTGAGGTTTATTGCAACACTGAAGGGAATAGCTCACCACTGAGAGCTGCATATGCCACTGGAAGAATCTGATTCGCTGGCTGGGAACCTCATAGCTGATGCTGGTAGGTGTCTGTTTTAGTCAGCTTTTTCACTTCTGTGACTAAACAACTTGACAAGTTTTTTTAAAAGGGGAAAATTTATTTGGGGGGTTCATGGTTTCAGATGTCTTAGTCCATTGATGGCAGGGCTCCATTCCTTGGGACTTGAGTTGAGGGAGAACGTTATGGTAGAAGAATGTGGTGGAGGAAGTGGCTCAGAGCATTGCAATCAGGAAGCAGAGAGCTACTCCACTTGCCAGATACAAAATATATCTTCAAAGGCACACCCCCAATGATGCCCCTCCTGTATCCATATCCTACCTGCCTTCAGTTACCACCCAGTTAATCCCTATCAGTGGGTAATGCGCAAATTGGGTTAAGGCTTTCATGACCCAATCATTTCATCTCTAAGCCTTCTTGCATTGTCTCACAGGAGCTTTTGGGGGACACCCCACATATAAACCATAACAGCATCCCTGCTCTGATTAGCTGTTAACACTATAATGAGCTTTCTCAGCTGCAAAGACCTGTAGTTTTCTCTGACCCTATACCAACAAAGTAGAAAATGGAGTCATCGCAAACTCTGATTTCAGTATATCCCTTCATCCTCCCCTCTACCCTCCTCCAATCCCCTGGCTCAATCTACTGTTGTTCTTTTTATTTTCATGAGATAATTTTTTATTTTTTTCTATCAAGACTTCAAACATAAGAGAAAATATATGGACCTTGGCTTTCTGAGTATGGCTTATTTTGCTTAGTATGATGCATTTTCCTGAATATAACATAATTCTATTCTTCTGAATAAAACTCTATTGTATAATATACCATATTTTCTTTACCTGTTCATCTGGTGATGTACATTTTAGCTCAGATCATGACGACTATTATGAATTGCTCTGCTCTAAACATGGGTATGCAAGTATTACCATAGTATGTTGACTTAATCCTTTTGAATAAATATTGAGTATTGGTATAGCTGGATCATATGGTAGTTCCAGACTTTTGAGGAACCTCTACAGTGATTTATTTAGTAGCTATACCAATTTAAATTCCAGCCAGCAATGCATAAGAATTTTTTTCCTGCATCCTTGCCAGCATTTATTGTTAATTCTATTCTTGATGACTGCTGTTCTAACTGGAGTGAGGTGGAACATGAGTGTAGTTTTGATTTGCATTTCCCTGATAGAGATGTTGAACATTTTTTAACTTAATTGTTGGCCATTTGTACTTCTTATGAGAAATAAATGTTAGGTTCATTTGTCCATTTATTGAGTATTTGTTTTATTGGTGCTGAGTTTTTTTTAATATATGCTGCATATTAATACTCCATCAGAACAGTAGTTGGCAAAGGTTTTCTCCTACTCTGTAGGTTCTCTCTTGCACTGTTAACTGTTTCCTTCACTGTGCAAATGTTTTTTTAGTTTGATGCCATCCCATTTATTAATTCATGGTATTATTTCCTGAGCTATAGAAGTACTATTGAGGAAGTTGTTGCCTAAGTCTGTATATTATTGTTAATTCCCCTTATGTTCTCTTCTAGCATTTGAAAATTTTCTGGACTTATTCCTGGATCTTTGATCTGTTTTGAGTTGGCTTTTGTGAAGGGTGAGAGATAGGGACCTAGTTTCAATCTTTTACACATAGCTATCTAGTTTTCTTTTCAGCACTATTTGTTAAAGAGACTGTCATTTCTCCAAGGTAAGTTTTTTACAACTTTGTGGAGAATCAGGTAACTGTAGCTGTATGGGTTTATCTTTTTGCCTTCTATTCTTTTCCATTGGTATACATGTTTGTTTTTATGGCAGTTTCAAGCTGATTTTATTAATATGACTCTGTAGTATAATTTGAAATCTGATAAATCTGATAATGTGATACTCTTTTTATTCACAATTGCTTCTACTATTCTGAATATTTTGGCTTTCCATATAAATTTCAGAATTGTTTTTTTCTAGTTATGAGAAGAATTATCATTGGTGTTCTTATGGGGATTGCATTGAATCTATAGGTTGCTTTTGACAGTATGGACATTTTAACAATAGTAATTCTGCCTATCCGTGAACATAGAAGGTCTTTCCATTTTTCTGGTGTCTTCTTTGACTTCCGTTTTCAGTATTGTGTAGCTTTTCTTGTAGAGCTATTTTACCTCTTTCATAGATTTTTCCTTTAAAAATCTATTATTAGTAGATTATATTTCTAATTTCTTTCTCAACAGGTTCATTACAGAGAGCTCTTGATTTTTGATATGTTGATTTTTGTTTCCCCTTATTTTTCTGAATTTATTTATCAGATCTTCAAGTCTACTGGTAGAGCTTTCAAAGCTTTTTTTTTTTTTTAAAGTAGAACACTTTTTTTTTTTTTTTTAAGAGAGAGGGACAGTGAAAGAGAGAGAAAGGGAGAAACAACTTTATTTAGTTTTTCACATGGCCTTAGTTGCTCCAACACTCAGTTGTGTACGTGGTGCTGGGATTCAAACCGGGGTCCTTGTGCTTGCCAGGCAAGCGCTGAAACCGCTTAGTCACCACTCCAGCCCCTCAAAGCTTTTAAATACAGGATTATATCCTCTGCAAACATGGATAGTTTGATGTCCTTCTTTCCTGTTTGTATCCCTTTAATTTCCTTCTGATGCATAATTGCTCAGACTAAAGTTTCAATGACAATATTGAATAGGAATTCTGAGAATGGTCATCCTTGTCTTGTTGCTGATTTTAGAGGAACTATTTCCAGTTTTTCTCCATTCAGTGTGATGTAGATTTGATTTGCCATATCTAGTCTTTATGATGTTAAGATGAGTTACTTTTATCTCTAGTTTCTTTAAGTTTTTCACCATAAATAGGTGGTGAATCGTGTTGATGGCCTTTTATGTGTCTATAGGTATGATCATGTGATTTTTGTCCTTGATTCTATTTTTGTAGTGTATTAAGTTTATTGATTTTCATATGCTGAACTATCCTTGCATACCTGGTATGAAACCAATTTGATTATGAGGTACAATCTTCTTAATAAATTGTTGAGTTAGATTTGCTAATATTTTATTAAGGATTTTTGTATCTGTGTTCATCAAGAATATGGGCCCATAGTTTCCTTTGTTTGATATGTCCTTATATGGTTTTGGTATCAGGGTTATACCAACTTTATAGAATGAGTTTGAAAGTGTTCCTCTCATTCGATTTCATGGAAAAATTTGAGAGCTTTGGCATTTGTTCTTTAAAGGTCTGGTGAAATTAAACTGGGAATTTATGTGGTCCCAGATTTTCTTTGTTGGAAGACTTTTTATTACTTCTTCAATCTTATTTCTTGTTGATTGCCTGATTATGTTTTTTATGTGTCTAGAAATTTATTCATTTCTTCTACATTTTCCAGTTTATTGGAATGTAGTCCTTAGCTTTCATCTGGATTTCAGTGTTGTCAATTGTTACATCTCAATTTTAATATCTTAATTTTATTGATTTGAGTCTTCCATTTGTTGGTCAGTTTTGCTAAGGGTTTATCAATCTGTTTTATCTTCTCAAAGAATCAATTATTTGCTTCATTTTAAATTGTTCTTTTATTCTCTATTTCATTAATTTCAGCTCTGATTTTCATTGTTTCTTTCCTTCTACTGTTTTTGGGGAATGGTTTATTCTTGTTTCTCTAAGGATGTTGAGATGCATCCTCAGGTTATTTATTTGAGATCTTTCTAAATTTTTTTTAATTGTAAGTGCTCATAGCTATAAATTTTCCTCTTAGAACTAACTGCCTTCACTCTGTCATAGAGATTTAGGGATTTTGTATTTTATTCTTGTTTGATACTAAGACTTCTAAATTTTTCCTATGATTTTTTTGAGGACCCACTCATCATTCGAAATTGTATTGTTTGATTTCCATGTATGTGTATAGTTTTTGTAGTGTTTTCCTGTTCTTGATTTGTAATTCCATTCCATTATAATCTGATAAGATAAAATTATTTCAACTTTTTGTATTTACTAAGACTTGCTTTGTGACCTAAAATATGATCTAGTTTGGAGAAAGTTTTATGAACAGCTGAAAAGAAAGTGTATTTGGCTCTTGTTGAATGAAATATTTTGTAGATGTCCGTTGAGTTCATTTGATTTGTGGTATGGTTTAACTCTGTGGTAACTCTTTTTATTTAGGTCTGGATTAACTATTAGTGAAAGAAGTGTATTAACATGATCTAGTATTATTGTATTGGGGCCTATCTGATCTTTTATATTTAATTGTTTTTGTTTTACACAATTAGGTGCACCAATACTTATGGGTATTGTTTTTAAATCCAATCCACCTATCTATGTCTTTTAATTAGAGATTTGAGAATATTTACATACAGTGCTATTATAGAACAGTATGTGTTACTTTCTGTCATTTTGGTTTATTTCTAATGTGTGCTTTGGTCCTAATTCTTATTTGTTTATCTACTCATAGTTAGATTTCTGTTAATCGTGCCTTCTTGGTTGTTTTATCTTCTGTGTAGAATTTCTCTTGTAATACTGGTTTTGATTTGTATTTTTGGCATTTTAATTATAATATCTTATTAAGAGTTTCTTTTTTGGTCTTTTCTATTTGGGGTTCAAAATGCCTCTAGTGTCTCTATGTCCAACTCATTCCAAAGGTTTGGAAAAATTTCTAATATTGTTTCAGTGAATGGTTTTTAACTGCCGTTAGCCTATATTTCTGCAACTTCCTCAGTGCCTATGAATCTTAAGTTCAGTCTCAATATTCCAGAGTTCTTGTATATTTTGATGATAGTTTCTTATTTTTTCTTTGATTTTATTTGAATGTTCAAGGGTGTTCATCTTCTCTTCTACCTCTGAGATTCTTTGACCTGATTTAATTTATTTGAGAGACTATCAACTATATTTTTGTTTTAATTACTATCCTTTTAATTTCCAATATTTCTGCTTGGTTCTTTTTCAATATTTCTAACTCTTCATTGAATTTCTTATTTATATCTGTACTGATTTCCTTAATTCATTCAGTTGTTCTTCTGTGTTCTTTTAGAATTCATTGGTCTTTTTATAATCATTATTTTGAATATTTTACTGAGTATTTCATCCACTTTGATATATCCCAAGTAGTTGCTGGTGAATTACGAACTATAGAGTGTGTCTTGTTACTTTGTTTTTTCATATCTGTTACATGTCTATGTTGAGATTTGTGCATCTTTTGGGATGGATTTATCTTCCAGTTTTACTTGAAGGCCTTTTTAGGGCATAGACTTCTCTTGGCACAGTGTTCTGAGATATAAGGATATTGTGAATTTTTAGTGTATTTCCAAGTGGACTTTATAGTATAGTTTCCCTGTTAGTTCTTTGGTGGAAATTGATGTATTTTGGCACATTCTGTAATGTGTCAGAACTTGAGATTCCTAATTTTTCTAGATATCTCACAAAAGTTGGGTCCTTCTAGTAGGTAAGGCAATTGTGTTGTAAGGTATATGGGGTATACCCTCTGTGATTGCTCATCTAGCTTTGATAATGCTATATATTCTAGAAGGTATTAAACTTATCTAGTTTGAGGTTCCTTGTAGGTGTGGTGCCCATGAACTGTGATATTTCTCTTTGCTGTTGCTTTAAGAACAGATGTTTGTCTCCTAACCCCCAATGCTTTTGCTATTCCAACTGGGTGTCTCTTCCATCAGTTTGTTTCTTTTTTCCTCCTCTATTCTTTGTATTAATGCATTTCTGAAGTTTGAGTGGGATTAATTTGTGTGTGGAACAAATTGTGGTGTCTCTTAGTTAAGTTAGGGGTATAGTTCAGCAGCACTGCATCTACTCCTTGAATTAAAAGTGCTTCACAGAAAAAGGGGAAAACAAACACCAGTGAAAAAGCTGTAAATAGACCTCAAGATGGCAACCACCCCACCAGCAGTGACTCTGAGACACTCCTGAGAATCACCTCATGCTGCAGGAGTGCACACAGATTCCCACGAGATCCTGCTATCTGAAGAAACAGACAGTCTTCAAAATGGGTACTTGCTTGCTATCATAATATATTGTGAGAGTTCTCGCAAAGAAAACTGCTACTATTGGTGCAAGTCATCAGCACATCTGTTTTAGGTGAAACGGGCTAGTATCTGCACCTATAGCCTCTCAAGTTCTCTCAGAATGGTCTGGCATCTTTAGGTCTGTCTTGACCAAACAGCTCCCCATCACAATGAAGCAAAGGCATGAGAAGCTCCAATTACTGTACCAAGAATAACAAGGTTGAACTACAAGACACACTCTCTGATTCTGAAAATGAGGAAAAGGGGAAATAACTCACCTCCTCAACCCCACAGCTCTCCACCCAAGGATCCCATAGCTGGGGCCCTAAATGAAAACTGAAGATATTGTATCAACATTATGATTAGTAATTCAATCAAAGAGTTGAGAGATGAAATAAGGAAAGAGATCAAAGAGCAAATTCAAGAAATGAGAGACAACTTTTACAGAGAAATAAGGAAGCAATTCCATGAGATGAAAGATCAGCTATACAAAGAAATAGACATTCTGAAAAGAGATGTAACAAAGCTATCAGGATTGAAAAACACGGTTAACCAAATCAAATCTTCACTGGATGATACCAACAACAAATAGAAAATAGAACTTCAGCTCTTGAAGAATGAACATCGAAAAATGAGGATTGGCTAAACGTTGTAGAATTCAAAGAAGATAAACAAGAGAAGCAACTTATATTACATAATCAGAACTTCCAAATAATATATGATGAGATGAGGTGTAATAATCTGAGAATCATTGGCCTGGAGGAAAGCTCTGAACAGCAAACAAGAGGCATCAAGAACCTTTTAAGTGAAATCATAAGTGAGAACTTCCCTCATCTAACAATTTATCCGGAATATCACATCCAAGATGCTTATAGAACACCAAATAGGCCTAATCAAATGAGAAACTCACCAAGACATATCATATACAAAATGAGTAACAGAGAAATTAAAGAGAGAATTCTAAAAGCAGCTAGAGAAAAGCCCCAAATCACATTCAGAGGCAAACCAATTCGGAACACTATGGACTTTTCAAAGCAAACAATGAAGGTCAGAAGAGCTTGGGACAATATCTTTCAAGTGTTGAAAAATAACAACTTCCACCCAAAGACAATATACCCTGCAAAACTCAGCTTCAAATGTGATGTGGAAATTAAATACTTCACCGATAAACTCAAGCTAGCAAGATATATGAACACAAATCCTGCACTACAGAATATTCTCAAGGATGTTCTCCAATCAGAAGAAAATGCCAATGATACCATAAATCCTTAAACAAGGGTGAGTCAATAATCATATTATACACAAATTGACTTCCAAGATGTCTCAAAACTCTGTAATTGTTACAAAGTCTGAGACTCAGCCTCCCATATCTATTCTAACCTTGAATGTGAATGTTCTCAATGCTCCATTAAAAGACACAGACTGGCTCATTGGATCAAAAACCAACGACAAAATCCAAC
>PVKS010045306.1:0-13850 GCA_004027875.1 Aplodontia rufa
AGCAAACTTTCTGAAAGAAGTTAATAAACAGTACCAATAAATGCTTTCAGAAACTGACCTTAAATGCAAGTGGCACAAAGGTATAAGCTAAATGTGAGCAGCACACACAGATGGAAAATGTTTTTTTAAATTAACTTGCTACTCATTAATTATCATCTTTTTTGGTAGTGGTAAATGAAAAATATGTGATTTTGGGGATTAAAAAATTCACTTCAGAATAGAAAAATATCAACTATTTTTCTGAAGCTTAGGCTACAGAGAGATATATGTTTTTCTGCAAGAATCAGATAGTGCTATAACATTATGGTGAATAAAGTTAGACTAATGTTGTCTTTTTTATTTACATTATCCAAATCATTTGAAAATGTTATTTCCTCTTTATATCTTCGTGGGGATAATTGACAGCATTTTACATATATAATATGTATAATGTATAGTATGCTCTTAATTATATTTATTTTATCTATAAATCAAAATAATTAGTAATTTTCCTAAGTGTAAAATACTGAAATCTTTCATGTTCACTTGTATAGAGATTTGGGTAATAGGGATTTTATATGTAAAAGTACTGAAGAAGATAAATTTTGTACCCATCTTGAAAATCAAAAGTTCTGCCCAGGGAGTCTCCTACCATCTTGCATGCATTGTGTAAAGGTCTGAGTGGTTAAGAAACACTTTGTATATCCCAATAAGCATGCACCACAACTCTCATCTCCCTTCCCAAACCAAAGGTACTCATAATTGTCTCCCAATCACCAAGAGGGATTTCAGACAGAGTGAACTTCTGATCATAGGTTGGCTCTCTTGTTAACTCACCTAGGAACTCTAAAGGATGATTTGGCCTTCATTTTAGCAGAGGAGTCATCTGCTTTCTTTTAGCTTCCATGGGTCTTTGGCACTCTTGAACAATGATCTTTAAATTATAGCCTCATCTTAGTTGCTGTGAGCATATAACATGTCCTCAAATTACAAGTCTAATTGCTCTGGTTGGCAAGTACATTCGGTAACATTAATGTCAATGATTTTAATTAGTTCTTAGAACTTCTCTTTCACCAATAGTAAAGTTATTAGCTGCAATTTGCAATTGAAAATGATCACACTGTTTTCCATACTCCCACATAATAGTGCCTTTTATTATCTTCCCCAGAAAACCACTTATTATTTCCTCTGATTTTAGTCTTTTTTTTCTCTTGAGGTGTTTGCCTCACAACCTGTACAAACCTGAACAATGTGGCAAGCTTCTTAATTTTGCCCATCACTTCACATTGATCCCCGGGTGAATTCTGTCCTCCTCCATTTCTTCTTTTATAATGTATTTGTGGGCAGATGAAAATGTAAAACACACTCATAAAAATAGAGAAATGAATATTAAATATAAAACATGAAAACTGACTTTGGAACTCACAAAAAAATTGTATATGAGGGCAGAAATGAAAAATAATTTCAACCTCCATCCCCTAGGTGATATCAAATGATAAGTTTTTCCATTTAAGGAAATTTCTTACATGCTTAGTTAAAAAGAGATTAATTTTTGAAATTTCATCTTAATATTTTTTAAATCTCATGATTTTCAGATTACAAGAGACTTTTTAGAACAATTAATTCATCTTTGAGGCAAAAGATACAACTGCAAATGCTAACATTGAAAAAGTTAAATGTGGAATCAAAAGATTGGTTTGCTCTATATACAAAGGTTTCAGAGAAACCTGTGCTTCAGGTTAATTTAATAATTAAGATACTGAATATTGAACTCATCTTTTAACAGCACTGAATAAGACAGGTCTAATTTCCAAGTATTTAATTTTGAGTTCAGTTGAAAGTAGTTTAAATGAAGCCATAAACACATTTTGTTTAAAGAAGTTAAACTATCCAAAAGTCCCTGGACCTGGAGTTTAACTTAATTTATCTTATTGATTTAAATAAAAAGACATCACAGAGTTGTTTGTAGAATGAAAGTTTGCTTCAATGGCTTTCAAGTTATACTACTTGGAGCAAATTTTGGTAGGAGCTATAGGGTACACATAGATACTTAGAATTCTTGAACAAGCAAGGTAATGACCATAACCAAGACAGTCCCAGGCATGTTGAAGGTTATTGTGCCAAATATTACTTCCATTGTTCTTCTTATTCATATTTTCAAAGAATCTTAACATATGTGAGTTTGTGTGTGGGGGGGTGAGTGTGACATTGTTTTATAATAGTTTGCATTTAATACACATTAATCCCTGAAAAAATTTAAGTGAATTACTCAAGGTCATTCACTAATTAGTGGAAGAGAAGTACTAGAATCAAACTTCTCTGATTCCTGCTTTGGTTTTCTTCCCATCAAAATAGTGCTTTTATGATACGATATCATGTCCAATAAGTAAGTTGCTACTGTCAATTTAATTGATATACATGTAAAGTGGTTTCTTTATAAGAAAAATGTTAAAAGTAATAATCAATCCAGATGCCCCAAATGGATGAATGGATCCAAAAGCTATGGTATGTATATACAATGGAGTTCAACCCAGCTATTAGGAGAAATGATATTGCAGCCTTTGAAGGTACATGGATGGCAATGGATGAAATCATGCTGAGCAAAGTTAGCCAAATCCAGAGAATGAAGGATCAAATGATTTCTCTAATTTGTGGAAGCTGGAGCTAAACCTAGATGTGGGTGAAAGTTAGTCAAACTCACATATTTGATTACAGAGGGCATAGTAACACATAATCTAGGGGAACCATAGTCATGTAGCGGGGAGGAAGGGAAGAAGCAGGCCGATGGGAGACAGAGGTAAGATAGGGGGGGATCTAGGGAGACAATCAACAATGTAGCATACTCTTTATCCCGCTGAGAAGTCAAACATGTATGCAATCATTTAATTCTGTAAAATTCACAATCTTAACATATAAATATATAGTCAATTATATTTGTTAGGGGCATAACACAGAAGAATCAAGAGACTGGAGTGTGGGCAACGTGGTCGTAACTATGGTTTACAATCAAATGCATAGCATATTGTTACTTTCTATGCATTTAAGATTGTAAAACTACTCAACTCTTAATTTTAAAAAAGTAAGGATAGTCAGGAAAATCTGTTTTCGTCATCATCCACAGGAAATTGAAGCAGATACTCAAGACCAGGAAAGGGCAATCATTGTCCAAATACACTGGTTGCAGTTAGGACAAACAGACAGGCGAGAACCTCAAAATAAAAGTGAGCATTTAAACAAGTCTACTCAAGTTCCTCAAACATTTTTGCATGGTTTAATTTAATCCCTTAATATGTTATTTTACCTTCGTGTCTACCAGGCTGATGAGGTAAGTTGTTTGCAGTTACATTCACAGATGAGGAAACTGGTTTAGATCATTTAAAGATGTAAAGAGAAATCTTACAGTGTGGGAAGAATAAGGCTATTCTTGCAATTAGCTAGCTTTTACAAAAAAGCCATACTCTCTTTTCTGATACTCTAAGAAAATCCAATAATTTTTAGGACAGAAAAAAAGGAAGGATAGAGAGGATTTGTTGTTGTCATTGCTTTTTACTTTTTGCATTGGAAAGGATTTAATAGAGACAACTAGAAAAAGACACTTAACTATCTCTTTTTGTCTTGGTCATATCTTTTCTTTCCATCTTAATCTTTTCTTTCTTTAATGAATAATTATGTAATTATACAAAAAGTAACTGAACTTGAGCTCTGTGAGAGCCCTACTGTATCTCAAGCAATGTGCCAGATACTTTAAATACATTACATCATTAAATCTTCATTGAAACACTGTAAATTGTATCATATTATCAATTAATCTAAAAAGTGTGTCAGAATACATACAAACTAATTCTAATGAGAACAACTATCTTTTACTTATTGGTAAGAAAAATCAGGTGGTTATCTTTCCCTTGGAATTATTTGAATCCTTTAGGGTATAGTAGTATATCAGGTTCTCAATAATGGTCATCAGTTCCAGAAAACTAAACACATAATAAAGCTAGTAATCTGATCAGTTATAGAGAACCAAGGAAGAGCCAACACTGCTGCTACCATGGTCACGTTTTTCAGATGCTAACTCATGCAGCCTGACAATGCTGGGAAAGAGGTTGGAAAAAACCCATGAGGTCATTGGAGGGCTTTAATAAGCACTTCATGTGGGCCATGCGTGAAATCTGCAGGACACACTACCTCTTCTACCATGCAGAAAGGACAGACTTGAAGCTCTGATGCCACATTAATCCACTTAAGCTTTTTCCAACACTTGATGCAATGACATCTCTTAATAGGGTTCATTTTGTTCTCTACGTTCATTATCTGGTAAGATAATTTACATCAGGCCACCAGCAGACCAGGTTCCACAGGCTTTAGAACTATTCAGTAGGGATCAAAGTGCTAGTTGATGCCACAGGTTAATATACCCTATGCTACATGTGTGGATACTTAGGAATGACCTGGAGTATTAACTTGATAGATTCATTAAATTTGTTATCTTGTGAGTCACCCCTCCATTAAACTTTTTAATAGGCCACTATTTCATCTGCATTTGCAAAAGTTACCCTGCAAACTGATCCAAACTTCTTTGCTTGAAGAGACTAGTACATTAAACATGGATTCTGGTATGCATAAATATATATTTCAAATTAAAATGAAGCTTTAATGTATATTCCTTCTTCCTTGAGGAAACTCTCTAATGTCCTCCCACATATACCTTCCCAGGTTTTAATGAATTGTGGCAATTATTTCCTTGAACAATCCTTTCTTCTCTTTATCATAGACTACATTTGACAGTGTAGGATTAAGTATGATTCAGGTCCATTTTTACATTAAGTGAAAATATAGAGGGATAAAGGTACCTACTATTGGGATATTCTCTTGGGAGGAGACTGCAGCATCTTCAACAGAGAAGTAACAGGAAAGAAAAGGTCAACTTCTAATGGAAAGGCCATGACAGATGAGAAATTTGGGGCTGCCAAGGACCTCCTCAAACTCTCAGATACCACTATTTCAACAATCTGGGCTGTACCCATTCCTTATTTAGATTATCTGCATGAATTTCACTTCCCAAAAAGATGCAACAAAAAGCTGAGAATTCATAAATCTGTAGAAACACTAATAAGTTTGGCTTTTGGCCACCTTAATTATCCAACAGGAAAAAAATGGTTGTTTCATTATAGTCATAAATACTTCTTATAATTCAGCTTTCAACTTGAGAAGTATTTGAACTGCATAATTCTTTTGCTCTGAATTTCTTCAATCATGACAACCTTACTGTGTGACCTTTAAACTCTTGCTCTTCACAATGATCTGTGGCAGTAATCAATAGCAAATTTTGCCATAGAGTAAACTTCTTGTTTTACCATTACATGCCATGGATTGTGAAGTCCTGTGCTGGAGTATGATCACTGTTTTCCACTTGTCGCAAACAGATTCCTTTAAGCTACTGATTAGATACAGTGCTCTAGATACGTTCTCTAACGGAACTCTTTAGATGTAGTCACAAAGGATTGAGTCAACCTAAATTAGGCAGAAATGGAGCAATACTTGGACATACAAAAGCTGAAGTTAGACTTGGGAATTGGCAGTTATTAGGGATGAAAAGATGTTCTCTGAAAACTGTCATTTAGCAAGAACAGTCCCATGAGGAATTAACTGCAAGAATAGAATGAGCTCCAGACATTCATATATACTTCTTCATTTTATTACGATCCACATTTCAGAAAAACGAATTCAATTGGCTAACATTGGTTCCACAATTACTCTTTAGCTAGAGTTGGAGAGAATTTTATCTAATAGGTTTCTGTAGATGACAGTTAAACCATCAAAAACATATAAGATATATTCTATAACATGAAAATATATGGCTGGATGTGTGATTTAAATTACATTTAAATATTTATATTTGGGAAGTCAATTTCCCTGCCTAGCATTAGATAGGTATATGTAGACATGAAACCAAAGTATGAATAGTTCAAATGGATGCACTTATCCAACACAAGTAGAGCTTTAATGCCACCTTCTCAAAAGTAAGATGCTGGTTTTATAACTCTCATCATAAACTTATACAACTTCTGAGGATAGCATCCACTTTAAATTCACCTTTTTATATCACAGCCAGCTGTTCCTATAATAGAAGCTTTTAAATATTTGTTGAACTGAAATATATAGGTAAAGATTTAATCCACTGTCCATGTATGGAGACTTTTTTGGTACAGGAGATTTTGTTTTAGATTACTTGATTACAATAGAACAATTGTCTTAATAACATTCAGAATATTTTACAAACAAATCAGAAAAGCATGATTTTATTTTTAGAAAAAATAGGTCAAAATGTATTTAATAGGACTCTATCATTTGACCATGTTCTCTCATTAGTGATGGAGTCAACTTCAGTTTTTTAGAGGCTCAGTATATAGCAAAGTCTCCATTACCTGCCCAGAGATAACATTTGTGCATACTAATTCTTTTGGGTATTTTGACTGTTTGCTAAAACGTTGACCTGAATTGTAAAATGCATCCTTTCTATGGGACTTTTGTAAGTGTGTACCTATAGCTAAGATTTAAAAACTATTATACAATCTCCCCCCATCCTGGAGATGGAATTAAGGACATGTCTATTTGCAAAGAGTTACAATTGGAATGTTGAGAGGTTTGCATCCTAACCATGACAGAAAAATGAATGTGGGAAACTTTCTTTTCCTGAGCCTCATAGTTTTAAGAGCACACAAAGATCTAACCAAGTTCAAAGATTCAACCTGAGGAAGTTAAGCAGGAATTTGAGAATCTTTCTGGTCAGGGCCACCTCAGAATAGAGCTGTTGACCACATACGTAGCTGTTGACAATCTTCATTTGGCAAATTCCGCCAGAGAACACACACATGGGAAGGAAAGGCCTCCTCCAAATCATATATTATTTACCAAAGCTAGTGTCCAGTTAAACTGGAATGAAATAGTTGATTTTTCACTTGATGTGTGGACTATCCTGACATATATGGCAAAATGACTGTGCTTGCTTTATTGCCCTAGCTGATTTGTTCTTATTCCATCTACTCACAGAGTGTGGGTTTCTCTTTAATTATCATCCTCCACTCTGCCCATTGCTCTCTACACTGACTTGCACTCCATTTTCTAAATGAGCAGCAACTACTTCAACCCTAAGCTCCTTTCTCCATCCATTTCCTCTATTCAAAATATTCATTTAATGACCTGCACACGTTTGATTCTATCTCATACGGTGTTATATACTTCAAGCCATCTCCCCAGAGAAGCCTTCCATAATCCCACCTCCCATTTTAGATTTACAATATATAGTTCATATCCTGCTTTTTCTTGTTAGTGCTAGATTTTCATGCATGTGTGTGTATGAGATTTCCCGATGACCAGACAAGAACAGAAATTAAATGGAACATGGGAGGCTCCTCCTCCCTGTCCTGGAAAGAAATATTTCTACTGAGAAGGTCTTGGGGGTGGGAGGGCTATGGCTCCATGTGAAATCCTTAAGAGGAGGTCTGCAGTATTGGAGCAAAGGTTATGACTGCAAATTCTGCAAAAGCAACAATAATGGGTCAAGAGAATTACTTAATGAAAAATACAATGGAAGCTGCAAAGTAAGAGAAGGTTTAGAACAAACTAGTGGTTTGGCAATTATCCAAGGAAAGAGGCAGCATTGCAGAATGGGGCAGAACTTCACAGGGAATCTGTTCTGGAGCAGGTGTAGAATATCTTTTTTTGAATCTTGCAGTAATATTGCACTCTTTGTGTTTTCATTCAAGAGAAGGGATGAGCTGAAAGCTTTTGAACTGAAAATTTTCTTATTGTACAGATGGAAAATAACAGTAAGGAACAAGATAAATAGTAAATCAGTAACTGGCAAACCCCATAAGAAGAAATCTCTGCCAAGCCTTCATCCTTCAGAACAAATTAAAACACAGAAGAGTAAGCAGAGGTGAATCAGAATTAATTAGGAAGAAAGAAAGAATGGCAGAAGAGTATAAAAACAGAAGAGAAGGAATTAAAATTAAAATTGCAATCAGAAAAGAAATTTTAGTGTCAGTAGCCGAAAAACTAAAAAAGTGATGGGAGGCTGAGGGTGAGTTGTAAGAACCCACTCTGTAGAAGTGCCCAAGGTCAAGGGTAGAGAAAGGAAGAAAAACAAGAAGAGAATAAATTAGGTTGAAGGTGCCAAGAAGATGGAAATGGATGGAGATGGTGCCTTGAGGAAGAAATTAACAATGAGAAGACAAAAACAGGTTTCATGAATTGGAGGCCTTCCAAAGTTGAAGCAGACTCTGAGAAAAGGAAGTTGAAATCCCAGGACATTCTGAAGTTGTAGAAATGGAAGACTAGGAAGATCCCGTGAGAAGTGAAGTTTCGAAAAAATCACTAGAAAATATAGTAGAAATTAAAATGATAAGAATTTTTTTTTCTCAGGATGATGTGGTGAGCAATAAACATCACAGGTCAGAAGAATAACAAGAAAGTCATCTGAAACGCATCTTTCAGATAAGAGATGAAAATGTCAACCTTTCAAATAAAGATTTATATTTCAAAAATAAATCCTATGTTGACAACTGCCTTTCTGTGTTGTTTATAAAACATGTAATGATTTATAACAACAGAAATTTTGCTTTCTGAAGCTGTGTTAAGAAAAACACATTTTGTGAGCTTTTATAAACACATTTTCTAAACACAAACATGTGTACACACAAACAAACACACATCTATTCTTCATTTTTGGATGTAGTGTTGTTTGATTTGCTATATATCCACTAATCATAAGTCTCCAGGTTTCTTAATTGCATAAACCAGATCCAAAGTTGAATATTCAAGGATTTTTATCATTAGGTATGTCAAAAAGGAGAAAGAAATTAAAGATGTTTGCAAAGTCATCTTAATTCAGAATGTCTATTAATTGTTCTTTCATATTCCCAGTCATTTTCTGATTTCAAATAGAAGCAAAGCAAGTCACTAAAATTTTGTTTGTCATTTAAATTAAAGCACTCAAGTGATTTTTATGAAAATAATTCTTTTTTGACAATCATAATTGGATTGATGCAATATTTAATTAAATTATGTAAATACAACAAGTGATATCTCTGAAATGGATGGGATGGGAAAAATAAAATCAATCTTTATGAGTATAATATGCAGCACGTATGAACAAATATAAATAAATTTATTTGAGGGTAAGCTGCCGGCTACCTGTGTTTATCAAGCTTTGGTGCGCAGTATATTTCATTGATGAATAGGACAATGTTGATAGACCTTACAAGAAAGCTAAGTGCGTTTTTAAATAAATTTTCAGTTACAATGACCACTTACAGTTATCTACCACTTATTGATTACATTATTCACAAATGTTCATAGTTCACAAGTGAAGTAACTCCATTTGCTTAGTTCTACTGACCTCTTAGTTCTATCATGCACAGCCTAAGAAAAAGGTATTTTCGAGTAAAACAAACAAAAATAACTGAATCCAAGTACCAGATTTGCCACTTCGAAGCTAACGTGATTTTAAGTAAATTTATTAAGCTCACTATACTTCAGATTTCTCACTCATAAATGGAAATAATAATGTATATCTCAGGTTGTCACTAGAGTAAATGAGAAAGTATGTAGAATACATTTAGCATAATGGCAGGTTAAAAGTCAAGATTAAAAATATTGCAGTTCTAACTATCTTCACTATAATACTTTTTTTAACACAGTAATCTATGATCTGTATTTTCTTTTTTTCCCCTTGAAAACAAGTGTCTTATTTGTGAAACTACACAGTATTTCTTCAAGTTTTTTCCACCATTGGAGTTATTATGTAGTTATTATGTAGTTGGTTCTGCCTCAGGACCAACAGTAATGTGGACTTTTTCACCAATCCCACCAAGTCTGCTTCCACTGATTTGGGAGGAGCCACCCATGATTTTCCACACTGATGTGCCTTACTTGATGAACACCCCTTGTGCTCTTGCACAACAGAATGTTCTGGATGGACACATGTGTTCTCTCCACCACAATCCCATTCATTCATTGTTCCCAGGATATTCTCTACAGAGGTGAACATGGAAGACCATGGTGCTTGGCTGGATTCTCAGATGTCCTTGCTATGATGCACATGTCTTTAAAATGACTTTATTCCAGGGCTGATTATTTTCAGTGCCATCAAGCTTTTCCTACATGTCCTCTGATGTTACTTCTGAATTCGGTTCTGGAGGGGGACAACACAGATCACCAGGGTCAATATATACAAACATCTCAGAGGTTCATTCCTTTACTTGATGCTTCTTTAAAAAACAATGACAAAGGGCTGGAGCAATGGCTCAGCAGTTTCTGTGCTTGCCTGGCAAACATGAGGACCCGGGTTCAAACCCCAGCACCACGTACACAACTAAGTGTTGGAGCAACTAAGGCCATGTGAAAAACTAAATAAAATTGTTTCTCTCTTTCTCCCTCTCACTGTTCCTCTCTCTTAAAAAAAAAACAAAAACAATGACAACAGACAATAGTTGAGAATCCCAAGGCAATTCTTCCTCCTCTTCTTCCAGCTCCAATGTGGACAGCAGGCCTATAAAACACTTAGCAGAACAGCAGCAGTGGCCTGGCAATGCCAGAGATCCCTGAGTAGGCTGGCAGAGGCCTCGAGATTCCCAATGGCAGAACTCTGTGCATGCAATTCAGAGGTCCATGTGCTAGTACTAGGATCCCAAGCTCCCTCCAAAGATCTGTGCTAGAATTCACCAGCCAGAAAGAAGCAAGGTAGCGGGTTGCAGGGTGGAAGGAAGAAGGAGGGAGGAGAAAGGAGGAAGAAGGAAGGAGAAGGGAGGAAGAGGAAGGTGGAAAGAGGAAGGAGGAAGGCTGAAGGATGGAGGAGGAAGGAGGGGCAAGAGGGGAGGAAGTGGCAGAAGGAGCCATGATCTATATTTTCTACATACCCATTAGAATCGAAAAGGTCTAAAATCTATACACATACTCTTCATACTGTTTTCCTTGGGAATCTCTTTCTATTAATGTTTTCCAAGTTATTATGTTCTCCCACTGTGTTCACCCACAAAAAAAAATCCCATTAGTACAACTAGATAATAAGACAGATCATACCATCTCCTATGAGCATCTCAATTAGGAGAAACTCATCTAAAGTAATTTTCTGACAGTACAAGTTATATAAGAATTGAAAATCCAAAGATCCATGTGTCTTAGCCTGTATTCTGTTGCTATAACAAAATATTTGAGCCTGAAGAGTTTATGAACAAAGGAGGTAAACTCAGCTCACATTTTTATGATGTTCAAGAGCAGGGAACTAGCATCTAGTAAGGGCTTCATGCTGAATCAACTCATGTAGTACAAGCAGCAGGAACAGATGCATGAAGAAGAAAATAAGAGAGAGACAAAGAATGTGCATGTGTGTTTGTGTTTGTGAGTGAGAGTCAAAGAGGAGACTTACAGTTTTTTTTTAATTAAAAGCATTTTAATGAATATATCTTGAAGTCCACCAAACACCATTCTTTGTTCCATATTTTTAAATCACCAAATGCAACTTCAACTCAATCATTATTGAGATTAAGAAATAAGCAGCACATAACTTTTTACACATACTTTTGCTACAGACTGATGTTTTGAAGTTTTCATTTCTTTAACTGTACAAGTAAGGGTCAGAACAAATGCTACTCAAATTCCTTAGAGCTGTAAAATTCATTCTATTCCAAGCTGACAAAAAGACTCTGGTGACATGAAAATTTAAATATTTTTTAACAATTCATTTATATAATTTCTTTCATGTTTCACAAGGTAGTCATGCTAAATTTTTTTTGAGCAACCTTACAGGATTTTAACAAAATAATATAAAATGTGTATATATTCTGGATATTGCATTTATCCCCAGGAGTGCCCCCCCAATTACTCTCCCTTATCCGTCCCTTCCCCTTCCCACTATAACTCTAAAAAAAGTATTAGATTGTAAAGCATTACATCTTATCTGGATTTAACTCCTGCGAGACTTACAGTTTTATAACAACCCACTCTTGTGGTAACTAATTCACACCCAGGAGAACTAACTTAATGCCACATACATACACACACAAAAAACAAAACAAAAACAAAAACAAAACAAAACATCCAAAAACAGAAAGCAAGAATGCTTCTTAATGACCTCTTAAATGCACCACTATCTAATATTGCCATATTGGAGACTAAACCTTAAGATATGTTTTGGTGGATAAAAACCATATCCAAATCATATTAACATATAATGGAGAAGTAATCAGATACTCTGTATTTATTTTTTAGAGAGAGAGAGAGAATGAATCAATTTTATTTATATTTTCATCTGGCATTTGTTTCTCTGAGACTTAGTTATATATGTGGTGCTGGGGTTTGAACGTAGGTCTTGATGCATGCTAGGCAACTGCTCCAACAACTGAACCACCGTTCCTGCCCCAGATACTCTTTAATATAGGGGAAAGATATTTTCTTTTGTAAGATGTATTGTTTTATAAGATACATAGAACAAGTAGTGTGTTTTAGTCAGCTTTTCCATTGCTGTGACTTAATGACTTGACAAGGACAATTTTAGGAGGAAAAGATTTATTTAGGGGCTCATGGATTCAAAGGTCTCAATCCATGGAAGCCTGGCTCCTTTTTCAGGGTTCCAGGTGAGGCTGTATATCATGGTGGCATAGCTCTAGGGATCAGGAAGCTAAAGGTATCACATGGGGAAGCAGAGCAGAGAGAGAAACTCCATGCCAGATTCAGAATATACACCCCAAAGACATGCCCCCAATGACCCACCTCCTCCAGTCCACAGTTGCCTGTTAATCCCTATAAGGAGATTAACTCAATGATTTGATCAAAGCACCTCTAACCCAGTTATTTAACCTCAGCCTTCACGCTGTCACACACAAGTTTTTGAGGGAGACCTCACATTCAAACCATAACATGTGTGTAAAAAACATGTTGGAAGAGAGAAGCAAGTTTCTGTACTCTGGACATATAGTTGGTAAGCCATCACCACGGGAAAGGTTATCTTAAAGCCATTTATTTACAGGTAGCATCACATAAACAATACTGTTGAAATTTTACCTTTAGAGACTCCTAGGCTTTAAGATGTGACTGAAAAACACTGATCACATCCCAGACCTATAAAATATTGCCTGATTTCTGCAGAAAGAGTATGGCCCAAGATCCAGAATAATTTTAAGTTCAGAAAATACAGTAGACATATAACAATGATTTCTTTCACTCTAGAAATAGGAAAACTAAAAGGGTTGTAAATCCAAGTCTATAAAAATCCAAAAAGAATCAGGGACTAGGGAACATTGAATGTGTTTCCACATCCAGGAGTATTCAGACTAGAGCACTTTCCCCTTAAAAACTTTGAAAGAGATCATTTCAAGGTAAATAAAACATTGGACCTTGAAAGTAAATTTATGAAAATTATTATCCTGAGGAGTAATGAGTGGTACTGACTGAAAATGAAATTTCACTTACACATGTGTTGATAGAGCTCTATGGACAAGTTTCTTCTAAGTTTGTACTCTGTCTCATTCTCTTCTTCCTGTTTCCCCTTCTCCCTTCTCTCTCTCTCTCTGCCCTATCTTATGTTTCTGTAGTAGATAAGTTGTGAAAAATGCCAATCATTAAGATTTTTATCAAATCACAGCTCATCAGATACTTGAGTGCTTAAAATAATAATATTTCTCACTTAGGAAAAACAACTTTTCTGGAAAGCTAGAAAGAAAATGATCAACTTCTTGGATTTTAGCATGCTCTCTGAATATGTAGGAACATTATGCGCTGATTAAGAGGGCTAATAATTCAGTTTGGAGTTTGGATATATATTAGCTGTGTAATCATATAAATCTTATTTTACATAAATTCAAAATGGCAAAAAT
>PVKS010045307.1:0-13866 GCA_004027875.1 Aplodontia rufa
CATAAAGTGGTGTTGAATTTTATCAAATGCCTTCTCTGCATCAATTGAGATGATTATATGATTTTTTGTTTTTAATTCTGTTTATGTGGTGAATTACATTTATTGATTTTCATTTATTGAACCAGCCTTGTTTTCCTGGAATGAAGCCCACTTGATCATAATGAATTATCTTTTTAATGTGCTTTTGTATCCCATTAGCTAAAATTTTATTTAGGATTTTTGCAACAATGTTCATCAGGGAAATTGGTCTGTAGTTTTCTTTCCTTGATGTGTCTTTGTTGGGTTTTGGAATCAGTGTAGTATTTGCTTCATAGAAAGTGATTGGGAGTGATCCCATTCTATGAATTTCCTGGAAGAGCTTGTAGAGGATCGGTTCTTCTATGAAGGCTTGGTAGAATTTTGCCGAATATCCATTCAGACCTTGGCTTTTCTTTTTTGGGAGAGCTTTGATTGCTGCTTCAATTTCGCTATCTGTGATTGGTGGTTTAGGTTTTCAATGTGCTCCTGTGTTAAAGAGGGGATGTGGTGTGTGTCCAAGAACCTGCCCATGTCCTCCAGGTTATCAAATTTAGCAGAGCATAAGTTTTCAAAATAGGTTCTGATAATCTTTTGTATCTTGGATGAGTCTGTGGTGATATCCCCATTTTCATCTTTGATTTTGTTAATTTGCTTCACTTTGGTCTTCCTTTTGGTGAGACTGGCAAGGGGTCTGTCAATTTTGTTCACTCTTTCAAAGAACCAACTCTTAGTTTTCTTAATAGTTTGTTTAGATTTTTTGTTCTCAATTTTGTTGATTTCAGCTCTGATTTTGGTAATTTCATGTCTTCTGTTAGATTTGTTGTTGGACTGTTCCTCCTTTTGTAGTCATTTGAGTTGAAGCATAAGGCTATTTATCTGATCTCTTTCTAGTTTTTTGATGTATGCACTCAGCACTATAAATTTACCTCTTAAGAATGCCTTCATACTGTCCC
This sequence comes from Aplodontia rufa, assembly GCA_004027875.1. NCBI lineage: Eukaryota > Metazoa > Chordata > Mammalia > Rodentia > Aplodontiidae > Aplodontia > Aplodontia rufa. The sequence goes on from PVKS010045307.1 coordinate 972, forward strand.
ATAGGTTTCGGTATGTTGTTTCCTCATTCTCATTCAATTCCAAGAACTTCTTAATTTCTGTTCTTATTTCCTTTTTTACCCATCCTTCGTTTAAGAGGTAGCTATTCAATTTTCAAGTATTTGAGTAGTTTCTGTTGTTTCTCTTCTTGTTGATTGCTAAGATCATAGCATTACGATTTGACAGAATACATGGGATTATATCCACTTTTTTATATTTAAGATTATCCCTGTGAACTAAGATGTGGTCTATTTTAGAGAAGGATCCATGAGCTGCTGAGAAGGTAAATTCAGCTATTTTAGGATGGAATATTCTGTAGATGTCTGTTAAGCCCAGCTGATTAATAGAGTTATTCAGATTGGAGATGTCTTTATTGATTTTTTGTTTTGATGATCTGCCTAGAGTTGATAGTGGTACGTTAACATTCCCCAGAATTATTGTGTTGAGATCAATAAGGGGATTAATGTCCTTAAGTATTTTTTACATATATGTGGGGGAGGGTTGTAATTGGGGGCATAATGTTAATTAATGTTATATCTTCTTGATGGACTGTCCATTTTAGTATAATAAAGTGACCATCTTTGCCCTTTCTGACTAGTTTTAGTTGGAAATTGATTTTATCAGAAATTAGAATTGCCATACCAGCTTGCTTTTTTGGGCTGCAGGCCTGGTAGGCATTTTGCCATCCTTTCACTTTCAGTCTGAGGCTATTTTTGAGTGCCAAATGTGTCTCTGGAAGGCAACATATTTTTTGATTTTTTTTTTTTTTTGATACAGTGGGCCAGTCTATGTCTTTTAACTGGGGCATTGAGACCATTCACATTCAAAGTTAGAATAGATACGGGAGGCTGAGTCTCTGACTTTGTATCAATTACAGATTTTTGAGTCATCTTGGAAGTCATCTTATGTATAATATGATTATTGACTCTCCCTTATTTAAGGATTTAGGATATCATTGGTATTTTCTTCTGAATGGCGAACATCTTTGAGAATGTTCTGTAGAGCAGGATTTGTGTTCATGCATCTTGCTAGCTTGAATTTATCATTGAAGTATTTAATTTCCCCTTCACATTTGAAGCTGAGTTTGCAGGGTATATTATCTTTGGGTGGAAGTTGTTATTTTTTAACACTTGAAAGATATTGTTCCAAGCTATTTTGGACTTCATTGTTTGCTCTAAAAATCCATAGCGATCCGAATTGGTTTGCCTCTGAATGTGATTTGAGGCTTTTCTCTAGCAGCTTTTAGAATACTCTCTTTAATTTCTCTGTTGTTAATTTTGTATATGATATGTCTTGGTGAGTTTCTCAATTGATTACCTCTATTTGGTGTTCTATAAGCATCTTGGATGTGGTATTCTGGATCAATATTAAAATGAGGGAAGTTCTCACTTATGATTTTGCTTAAAAGCTTCCTGAATCCCCTTGTTTGTTGTTTGGAGTTTTCCTCCAGGCCAATGAATCGCAGATTATTATGCCTCGTCTCATCAAATATTACTTGGAAGTTCGGATTATGTAATATAAGCTGTTTATCCTGTTTGTCTTCTTTGAATTCTACATTGTTTAGCCAGTCCTCATTTTCCGATACTTGTTCTTCAAGAGCTGAAGTTCTATTTTCAGTGGAGAATACTCTGGTGTTGGCATCTTCCAGTGAAGATTTGAATTAATTAACCATGTTTTTCAATTCTGATAGCTCTGCTACATCTCTTTTCAGAATCTCTATATCTTTGTATAGCTGATCTTTCATCTCATGGAATTGTTCCCTTATTTCCCTGTAGAAGTTGTCTCTCATCTCTTGAAATTATTCTCTGATCTCTTTCCTTATTTCATCACTCAACTCTTTGATTGCCTTACTAATCATAATGCTGATAGAATGTCTTTGGTTTTCATCCAGGGCCCCAGATATGGGGTCCTTGGGTGGGCAGCTGTGGGGTTGAAGAAGAGAGATGTTTCCCCTTTTCCTCATTTTCTGAGTCAGAAAGCGTGCCTTTTATTTCAACCATGTTACTCTTTGTGGAGTAATTTAACTTCTTATGGCTTTGCTTTGTTGTGATGGGGAGTTATTTGGTCAACAGAGACCTAAAGTTGCCAGAATGTTCTGTGAGTATTTGAGAGGCTATAGGTGTAAAAACTAGTCCATTTCCACTAAAACAGATGTGCTGATGATTAGCACCAATAGTAGCAGCTTTCTTTGAGAGAACTCTCACTGTATATTATGATAGCAAGCAAGTACCAGTTTTGAAGCATGTCTATTTTTTCAGGTAGTAGGGTCTCTCTGAAATTGGAGTGAAGGAATGACTAGGAAGTCAAGGAGGTGAATTGGGGAGGTATAAAACCACACCTGCCTTAGAGAAAAGGGAAACAAGGGATTAGGGGGAGTAGGTTATTCTATGAGGACTAAGGAAAACATAGAAATGGAGTGTGGGTAGGGTAAAGACTTGGAGTGAGAATGAGAGAAAGATGCTTATATTTAGGGATTACCACAGTACAGGGGAGGAAGATGTTGTTATGGGGCATGGTTATCTTTACTCACCAGAGGCTGAGGCTATTTTGCTACGATGAAATGTTTCCCTGATAGGAACCCAATGTTATAGGGATAACAGTAGGCTTCAAGAAGACATAGAGAAAGTAGGAGCCAATCACCAATACATACGCATGGATATAAATATTTACATCCACCAACACCAAATTCAGTATTATTTGTATAGCAAGAAAGGAGAAAAAAAAACCAAAAAAACAAAAGGCTCACAGTATTGTTAAAAATTTAACAATATTATATTCCAGCTGGATTCCCCCTTTTTTTTTAAAGAAAAAATGAGAAAAAAAACCCCAAAAATACCAAGAGGTAAAAAAAAAAAAAAAAAAAAAAAAAAAAAAACTAGTTGGTAAAGTTCTGAGTTTTTCTGCCCCCTAGGTCAGGGGGTATGTACCATTGGGGGGGTGCGTTCAGGTCTGTCATCAAGCTGGGGTTTCTTTGGAATTGAGCTTGTCAGGGGAGAAGCAGTTTGGTTAAGTTCAGTGGCCTGGTTTTTCTTAGAGGATCTCCTCAAAATTTCTGTTGCAAAGGGGTATTCAGCTCTCCCTGGGCTGTAATCCTGAGATGATTGTTTCTGCCTATCCATACTTGAAAACTTTCTTGGACCTGGGGCTCAGAAGTTGTAGACAATCGAGTTGATCCTAGTGAAGATGTGTGGGTCTCTGAATGATCCAAGGAGAGTGGCCAGCCTGGGTCTCGCTTCCTCAGGATCACTGGTGACCCACTCTGCGTGTCTTGTGATCTTCAGAAGTTCCAAGAGCTGCTCTGTGGGGTTGACTGAAACCCACAAAAGATGGTCCAGATCGTGCCAGTGCTTATGTGATTCTCAGTTGCAAGCACTAGGAGGTGCCCTACTAGAGAGATCAAGGCCTATGAAGTTTTGGTTATGCAAGGAGCTCAGATGCTAAAGGAAAGCCCATGCTGCCCCATATATTCAAAGCTTCCTGAGGCAGATATCAAGCAGAGGATGAAGCAGAGGATCCCCTTTAGGGAGATGTGCCCTGCTGGAACAAGTTCTGTTCACAGGCTCCTCCTATTTGGGCAAGGTGAGGGGTGGCAGAAGGGCAGAAAGTCACCAACCAAGAGGTTTGGGAGCCAAAGAGTGGATTCGCAGTTCCCTACAGCCCTCAGGGCAGATGGCCATTTGGGGAGGGGAGTGGTAACTTCTCTTTCTGATTGTGGCGACTGAGGCCCCACATTGCTGCTGGTTGATCCACCCCCACTCTCCCACCCTGGTGTGAGAACTTATGTTAAAGGACTTTAAAGTCAGCTCTTGTAACCCACGGGCACAGTTGGAGAATTGTTGTCCACCTTGATTGAGTTAAAGATCTTTTGCTGAATCCTCTCCTTCCCCGGCTCCGAGGGCAGCAGCCGGAGGTAGAGAGGGAACTCCTAGCACCACCAGACCCTTTGGGAAAGGGCCCAATCTCAGGGTGATAGATTCTGGTTTTCTGACCATGTCGTCTGAGGACCCAATACTGCTGTTTTGCTGAGCAACCAGCCCGACCCTCAGGGAAACAACACAAGGGAGAGCCACCGCTGGCACAAACAGCTGCAAGTTTGCTAATGTGAACAATTAATTCCCATATCTTTATGCAAGTTTATGTAAATGAAGAGACACTGTTTGGAGCTGGATTTTGCCCCGGGAGCCGATCAAGATAAGGATGAGTGCCGACAACTGGAAACTGGGCCCCTCCTCGTCCGGGGACCCCTTCCCTCCCAGCCAGGGAAACGAGGCAACCACATGCAGCTGATGGCAGCCCAGAATCCGTTTATTATTAAGGCACACAGGTTTTTATATAGGGAGGAGGGGAGACAGCCAAGGAATCAATAATCCTTCTAAGGGAGTTGCCAGGGGTTATGCAGATTTTAAGTACAGACAAACAACTAGGTAACAGCACATTCCAACCCACTCTAACTCTTTGCATAAGAATTAGGAAGCCTAGCAAAGCACGACTTTGCAGCCCTACCTGAAGGAACTTGTGGAAATAGTAACAAGATCACTCTAGGGCAGCTGTTGAAAGGGAGTGAAGGGCAGACCCAACAAGACACCAGATCAGGGAGACCTAAGGAGGCCGGGTTAGTGTATTTGATTAGGAAACTTGCTCCCTTGCTCCATTTCCTCCCCTCCGTAGTAGCTCTGCTCCTCCCAGGGTGTGGGACAGAGTGCCATGGGCTCCACTAAGCTCTCCTTTATGTCCGTTAATGGACCACGTTATTCCTTTGGAGTTAAAAAAATAGCATGGGATAATTTTTCCCCACACTGGGCACTTTGTCCTACTGTGGGAATTAGGGTGCTGCCCTGCAAGTTGAGGTGATCCTCAGGAGCTTCCTGGAGTCACTGATGGTGGGGTGGACACCATCTTGACCTCTCTGCTCTGGTACTTCTAACTTTTGTAATTTTTAACTTTTTAAAACTTTTTTTAAAGTTTTTATACTTTTTATCTCTATTGTTGTTACTGAATTTGGTGTTCTTGGATGTACTTTTTTTGTTTGTTTGTATGTATTGTTGGTTAGTTTCTACTGTCACTGTGTCTTCTTGAACTAGACTGCTGTCTCCACAGTGTTGGAGACTGACTGGAGAAACTCTTCATGATAACAAACTTGTCCTTAGTCTCCTTGGGTTGAAGAGAACCATGCTCCATCCTAACCTTTTCTTCCTTGTACTCTGGCAATTCCTAAACTATATGCTGTTCTCTCTCATCCTAATCCAAAGTCTTTACCTCACTCACATCCCATTTCTATCTTTTTCTTACTCTTAATTGAATAACTTACACCATGCCAATACATTTTAGCTCTTTATTCTAAGTCATGAGTTCTACACTAACTACCTCACATCCTTGGCTTTCTAGACATTACTTCTCACCACCTACAGAGGCCCTATTAACTGAAGAAAAAGTCTTACTTCAAAACAGGTATTTGCTTGCTATCTTAATGTATTGTGAGAGATCTCATGGAAGAAAACTGCTCCTATAGGTGCTGATCATCCTTATAACTGTATTGGTTGACGCTTTTTAGTATATGCACCTACAGGCTCACAATTCTTCCCAGATTGGACTGTCAGCTATTGATCTGTGCAGCCCAAATGACACCCCATCCCAATGACACAAAGTCATACAAACCTCTAATAACCCCTACACTGTCGGTCTTCAAGTCACACACCCTGTATCTGTTAATGAGAAAAAGGGGAAATACCCCCCCCCAAGCACACAGCTCCCCATCCAAGGACTCCATGGTCAGGTCCTGGATGAAAACCTACAAAAATGTATCAACATATGATTAGTAACTAAATCAAAGAGTTGAAAGATTAATAAAGGAAAGATATCAGAGATCAGTTTCAAGTGATGAAACATATTACATAAAGAAATAATGGAAAAATTTTATGAGATGAATGATCATATCTATGAAGAGTTAGAAACCCTGAAAAGAGATATAGTAGAGCTATAAGAATTGAAAAATGCTGTCAACCAAATCAAATCCTCCCTGGAAGATACTAATACCAGAGTAAACTCAACAGAAAATAGAACCTCAGCTCTCAAGAATGTACATCAGATAATGAAGACAGGCTGAGCAATATGAGTTTAAGGACAGATAAGAAAAGAAATTTATTGTACATGTTCAGAACTTCCAAATAATATTTGAGGAGATGAGGAGTAATAACCTGAGAGTATTTGTCCTTGATGAAAACTCTGAACAGCAAACAAGGGGCATTAAGTACCTTCTAAGTGAAATTGTCATGGAGAATTTTCCTCATATCAGTATTGACCCAGAATACCAAATCCAAGATGCTTATAGAACACCAAGCAGACCTAACCAAATGAGAAATTCACCAAGACATACCATATCTAAAATGAATAACAGAGAAATTAAACAAAGGATTTGAAAAAAAGCTAGGGAAAAGCCCCAATTCACATTCAGAGGCATATCAATTAGGAAAACTACAGATATTTCAGATGAGACAATGAAGGCCAGCAGAGCTTGGAATACTATTTTTCAAAGCTTGAAAGAAAACAATTTTTGACCAAAAATAATGTACCCTGCAAAACTCAGCATTAAATATGACAGGGAAATTAAATACTTGAACACAAACCCTGCACTACAGAATATTCTCAAGGACAATCTTCATTCAGAAGAACATACCAATAGTACTCTAAACCTTTAAACAGCAGAGTGTTAATAAACACATTAAACAACAAAAGATACCCAAGATAGCACAAAACAGTGCAATAGTCACAAAGTTTGAGACTCAGTTTCCCATATCAATTCTGTCTCTGAATGTGAATGGTCTAAATGCCCCAATTAAAAGACAGAGATTGGCTTACTGGATCAAAAAAAATATCCAACAATATATTGTCTACAAGAGACACACCTCACACTCAAAAATAGACACAGACTGAAGGTGAAAAGTTTGCAAAATATCTACCAGGCCTGTGGTCCAAAAAAAAAGCTGGTGTAGCGAACATAATATCTGATAAAATTAGTTTCAACCTAAAACTATTGAGAAAGGACAAAGATGGACATCATACTAAAATAGAAAATTAATCAATAAGACATAACAATAATTATCGTTTATACCCCCAATTACAACCCCCCCAAATATATGGAAAAAATACACAAGAACATTAAAACCCTCTTTGATTTCAACATGATAATACTGGGGGACTTCAATACACCATTCTCAACACTAGACAGATCATCAAAACAAAAAAATCAATAAAGATATCTCCAATCTGAATAACTCTATTAATCAATTGGCCTTAACAGACATCTACAGAATATCCCATCCTAAGTCAGCTGAATTTACCTTCTTCTCAGCTCATGGATACTTCTCTAAAATAGACCACATCCTGGCCCATAGAGCTAACCTTAACAAATACAAAAAAATTGATATAGTTGCATGTATCCTGTCAGACCACAATGCCATGAACTTAGCAATGAAAAAAAAAAAGAAATTACTTAAATATTTGCAAATTGAATAACATCCTCATAACCAAGAATGGATAAAAGAGATTGATTTCTGACAGCAGAAATCAATTCTTGGAAATGAATGAGAATGAAGAAACAACATATCTAAATTGCTGGGATAGTATGAAAGCATTCTTAAGAGGTAAATTTATAGAACTGAGTGCATACTTCAAAAACCAGGAAAGAGCCCAAAGAAATAGATTCATGCTCCACTTCAAAGGCCTGCAAAAAGAGGAACAATCCAATTTCATAGGTGATAAAAGGCAGGAACTAGCTAAAATTAGAGCTGAAGTCAATGAAATTGAGAACAACAACAACAAAAAAATACAAATTATCAACAAAACAAAAAGCTGTTTCTTTGAAAAAAATAAACAGGAAGATAAACCCTTTGTTAAACTCACCAAAAGGAAGAATGAAGTGAAGCAAATCAACAAAATAAAAGATGAAAATGGATATATCACCACATATGCAACCAAAATCCAAAGATTATCAAAACTTACTTTGAAAATCTATACTCTGCCAAGTTTGATAGCCTGGAAGATATGGACAAATACTTGACCACATTAAACATCCCCATATTATCACTGAAGGACATTGAAAAATTTAAACCAACCTATCTCAGGTAAGGAAATCAAAGCAGCAAGCAAAGATCTTCGAAAAAAGAAAAGTCCAGGACCAGATGGATACCCATCAGAATTCTGCCAGATTTTCACAGAATTAAAAATGATTCTCTATAAGAGTTTCCATGAAATTGAATGGGTTATAAACCTCCCAAACACTTTTTATGAAGTAATTACTACACTGATACCAAAATCCAACAAACAAACATCCAGAAATGAAAACTATAGATCAATTTCCATGATGAATATAGATGCAAAATTCCTTAATAAAATTAAAGCTGATTTGATGGAAAAGTAAATTAAAAAGGTAATACATCATGATCAAGTGGGCTTCATTCCAGGGAAACAGGGCTGATTCAAAATACACAAATCAAAAATGTAATTCACCTCTTAAACAGAATTAAAAATAAAAATCATATAATCATCTCAATTGATGCAGTAAAGGTCTTTGATAAAATTCAACATCCTTTTATGCTCATAACCCTGGAGAAGATAGGAATCAAGGGAAGATACTTTAACTATGCAAGGCCCAATTACAACAGACCCATAGCCAACACTATGTCCAATGGATAAAGACTGAAAGCATTTCCACTGAATTCAGGAACAAGACAAGGCTGTCCACTTTCACCACTCTTATTCATAATAGTCCTTGAAACCCTTGACAGTGCTATCAGACAAGAGAAGGAAATCAAAGAAATTCAAATAGGAAAAGAAGAAATCAAGTAGTCTCTATTTGCTGGTGATATGATCCTAGACCTAGAAGACCCAATAAGCTTACCCAGAAGATTTCTAGGGCTTATAAGCAAATTCAACAAAATGCCTGGCTGTAAGATCAGCACCAAAAATCTTAGCTTTCTTATAATCCAGCAACAAGTCTGTGGATGAATAAATCAGAATATTGGTCCTATTCACCATCTATTCTAAAAAATTAAAACAACTGTATATAAATCTTAGAAAGGATATTAAGGACCTGTAAAATTAAAACTATCATACTTTAAAAAAACAAATTGATGAAGATCTGAGTAGATGGAAAAACATTTCATGTTCATGGTTATACAGAATAAATATAATAAAAATGGCCATTCTCCACAAAGCTGTATACAGATTTAATGCAATCCCCATCAAGATTCCAAGTCATTCTTCACAGATATAGAAAAAGCAAATCTCAAGTTCATATGGAATAATAGAAGACCCAGAATAGCCAAAACATTACTCAGCAAAAGGTGGAAACATGTGGGATCTCAATTCCTGACCTGAAATTACACTGTAGGGCTATAGTATGGTATCAAAGCAAACTATAGACAAATGGAATATAATAGAGGATTCTGAGATGAACCCCCACACCAATAACTATCTGATATTTGATAAAGGTGGCAAAAACATAGTATGGAAGAAAGATAACCTGTTCAAAAAATGGCATTGAACAAATTGGACAGCCATTTTTGGACAAGTGAAATTGGATCCTTACCATTCATCCTGCACAAAAAATTAAATAAAAATGGTTCAAAGACATGGATATTAAACCAGCAACATTACAATTGTTTGAAAAAAGAAGTAGGATCAACACTACTTGACATAGGGGTCAGCACTGCCCTCCTTAACAAGACTCCCATGGTGCAAGCAGTGAATTCAAGAATAAATGAATGAGATGTAATTCAACTAAAAACTTTTGCACAGCTAAAGATTTAGTCAAGAGTTTCAAGAGACATCCTACAGAATAGGAAAAAATCTTTGCCTGCTACACTTCAGACAGAGGGCTAATATCCAGAATATACAAAGAGTTCAAAAAACTAAACACTAAAATCATAAATAACCCAATTAATAAATGGGCTACAGAACTAAAAGGAAACTTCTCAGTGAAGGAAGTTCAAAAAGCCCATAAGCATATGAGAAAATGCTCTACATTACTAGAAGTAACAGAAATGCAAATCAAAGCTTCGGTGAGATTCCACCTCACTCCGGTCAGTGTGGCAAAAATGAAGAATACCAACAAAGACAGATGCTGGAGGGGATATGATGAAAAGAGATACAGTGTCACATTGCTGCTGGGAATGCAAACTGGTACAGCCATTCTGGAAAGCAGTGTGAAGATTTCTCAAAAACTTAAAGCTGGAGCCGCCTTATGACCCAACTATCCCACTCCTTGATATTTTCCCAAAAGAGTTAGAATTGGCATATTATGGAGTTGCAACTTCGCCAATGTTCATAACAGATGAATTTACTATAGCTAGAGTGTGGAACCAACCCAGAGGTCCCTCAGTTGACTTGTGGATTCAAAAACTTTGGTATGTATATACAGTGGAATACTACTTGACTATTAGAGAAAATGATGTTTTGGCATTTGCAGCTAAATGGATGGAGATGGAAAAAATATGCTAAGTGAAATATTCCAAACTCTGAGACTCAGGGGCCAAATATTTTCTCTCATTTGTGGAAGCTAGAATACAACTGGATACAGTATAATAAATGACTAAGCTAAAAATAACCTAAACATGTGCTGATTTTTACAAGAACAGAGGGAATCTGTTCTAGGATGCTGGGAGACATGGGGAAGATGGCTGGAAATGGTGAGGGAATAAGAAGGATACCAAGGAGATCAGAGGGAGGGAGTATGGGGGATTCAACTCAAAGGGAAACCTCCAACTTCCATGAGAAGTCTATTTAACATAGGGGTTTAATAGGGGGAAGCATGGAACCATGGAAAACCCAAGGTGGCAACACATGGAATGATTCAGCCATGGCTTCCTCTGTGAATATACATTTGTTCTTGATTGTTTGATAAGGATTCCAACCTAGTAGTTAGTCCATATTTAACGAATAGAAAAAACTTGTCCTAACACTATTTTTTAAAAAAATCATTATATTTTTTTAAAAACATAATTTTCTGTGATCCTAAATAAGTGCTAAATGTGCATTCACCCAAATAATCTGAATTACAAAGAAAAACAAGATAATTTAACACATGCATTATTTCACTTGGGGAAAAGGGTGAGAAAAAGATATAGAAAGGTCTTGGCTACATTTTTTTTGGCAGTTGGGTAAAGCAGAGTCCTTAACACATTTACATGTTTTCTCAAGGTATTTTCTGTAGGTCCCTAATAAGTGCTTACAAAAAATGACTAAAAAATCTAGTTGTGCACGTGTGTTCTTGTGTGTATTTGTTTATGTGTGTGCATGTGAGTGTGCATTCCCTGATAGTCATTCTCTAAACATGTTCCCTGATAGTCATTCTCTAAACATATTGGCAATTACTAGAATGAAATTTCTACTGGAAAGAGTGTCCAATATGCATGAACATGCCAGCAATTTCTCAAAGTAGATGGACATTTTTCATTCCAGTAGGCACTGAAAATAAAAATACACATTCTCAAACTCCCACCTCCAAAAACACACAAAATCAGAGAAAAAGAGTTCGTCCAACAAGCTCATCAATGGAGTCAATACAGATTTGGCAAGAATCTGCAATTGCTGAGACTAGGCTTGAACTTGATATCCTCCTGTTCCAGCCTCTCAATGGGGAACTATATCACTAAAATAACTTTAAAAGCACAGAAAGAAAATTAAAATTACAATTTCAGAATATGCAGGTCTAATTGTTTTAAGTAAATGAAGTTTTAGTATTCTACTTGACCAAAGTTTACAGGATGTCACAAAGTATAAATTTATTGCCTACTGTTTGCTTTATAACCTTCTTTATTAAAAATGTAAAGCAAATTCACCAAGCACTTCATTCAAAACAAATTATTTTTAAAAGAATTACTAACAGAATCATGATAAAGAAATAAAGCAGCCTGCTGTAACTTCTGGATATGTGACAGAAAAGAATGGTTTTCAAATAGTTAACAGGTGCACACACAAAACATATCATTGCATGCTTATCTTTAATTACAAGAGAGTCCTGATTTTGCATCTATACTGGGAACTCATTTATCTTACAGTTTTCAAAAACAATTACTTACCAAATGGTAAATATTCAAGTTAATACAGAAAGATGCAAAGGAATCCATAGCAAATAGCAGAAATTTTTATTTAGATGTGCAATACATAGACATCAATGAAGTTACTGAACTAGAAGGAAATTCAGAAATCCTTTTTTTAATTTTTTATTTTTGAACAACCTTAGAAGATTTTAACAAAATAATATAAAATGTGTATATATTCTGGATATTGCAATTATCCCCTGGAGTGCTCCCCCCAATTACCCTCCCTTAACCCACCCTTCCGCTTCCCACAATATCTCTAAAAAAAGTATTAGGTTGTAAAGCATTACATCTTATCTGGGTTTAACACATGCTAATAGACCAACTTTCTCATTGTCCAGGGTCTAGTCCCCACCTCCACAGATGAGTGGAGACAATCGACCCTTAGATCTCTGGGTTAAGCTGATTTTGCTCATCGTGATCTCTTCCATAGCCATCCATTTACCTTAGAAGGCTGCAATATCATTGTTTCTAATTGCTGTGTAATATTCCATGGTATAAATGTACCACAGTTTTTGGATCCATTCTTCCAGTGAGGGATATCTGGGTTGTTTCCATAGCCTAGCAATAGTGAATTGTGCTGCTATGAACATAGATATTGCTGTGTCACTGTAATGTGCTGATTCTAAGTCCCCTGGAAAGATACCCAGGAGTGGAATAGCAGGGTTATATGGTGGACTCATCCCTAGTTTTTTGAGGATTCTCCATACTGCTTTCCAGAGGGGCTGTACCAGTCTACAGCTCCACCAACAGTGTGTTAGTGTGCCTATCTCTCCACAGCCCCTCCAGCATATATTAT
>PVKS010045308.1:0-13865 GCA_004027875.1 Aplodontia rufa
TTTTTTTTTTTTTTTTTTAAAGAGAGAGAGACAGTGAGAGAGACAGAGATAGAGAAAAACAATTTTATTGAGTTTTTCACATGACCTTAGTTGCTCCAACACTCAGTTGGGTATGTGGTGCTGGGGTTTGAACCCGGGTCCTCGTTTTTGCCAGGCAAGCTGAACCACTGCTCCAGCCCCTATTTGTTCCTTTCAATCACTGTCCTGTTCTTCTCCCCAGCTGCCTCCATTCTAACGCATTGATTGTGGATTCTTTGGTTTATGTGATGGTTCTCTTGTTATTATTGCTTTCTAAATGTTTATATTTTTAGGTGTGGTTGCTGTAAGATGCTTATAGTAGGTTTGTGTGCTTTGATTTACAAAGTGATATACTGTGTGTGTGTGTGTGTGTGTGTGTGTGTGTGTGTATGTGTGCTGGGGATTGAACACAGGGGCACTTAACCATGCAGCCACATCCTTCATGGTTTTTATTTCTTATTTGGAACAGAGCTCAGTGAGTTGTTTAGGGCCTTGATAAATTGCTGAGGCTGCCTTTGAACTTGGAGTCCTTCTGTCTCAGCTTTCCTACCTGCTGGGATTACTGGTGTGCACCACTGCACCCAGCTAACGCCCTACTTTTAACTAGGGCATAGGACTCCACTTTTCCTTCCTATTTACTTTGGGACCAAGCAGGTCGGAGTCCCCACCCACGTCTTCACTGTGTGGAAGGCAGTGCTGGTCCTCCCTGTTGATGGGACCTCAGCAAAGGACAGAGGGGGTCAGGACCAAGCACTGATGGGTCTGTCACTAGTGTCCTGGGGGTTGGACTTCCTTCTTCATTAGAGAGTTAATGTTGGCCTGGATCACAGCAGCTAGGCTCCTTACTTGGGGTCAGAGTGAAACCCACACACACACCCAGCACAGGGCACAGAATCTGATCCTGGGAGGTCAGTGATGCTGAATGCACATGAACTGGAACCTCACTGACGTTTCCCAAATTCTGCCCCATGCTCCCCTGCCAGGGGCCAGCCCCAGCTGAACTCAGGTCCCCGAAGGAGTGGAGTCGGGGGCACCGAGGAACAGCTTGAACCTCCGGCACAAGTTGCAAGCAGACACAGTTCCCTGCTTGAGCAAAATGCCGTCTGTTTTTTACTGTTGAACACTTTTACACAGATGTACAAACAAGGCTTTCATTATCAGCTTTATTGTAGAATCATCTTTTCAGTTTCCCAGTAATCTTCAAGCATCACCCATTAGTACAGTTTATATCCTGCACCTCCCCACCACATTGACCATATTTTTTCGAACTTGCTTTTACAAGGGACAGAGTCCAAACACTGCCCCAAATTCTGCCTCCCTAAATTCCTCCAGAGGTTTCTGCAGACCATTACCTCATTAGATAAGAGAAGTGTTTAAAGGTTACTGCACTGCATCAGTCCAGAAGCCCCATCTTAGCATAAATGGAAAGTTTCTTAATTAGCTAGACTATGATGCAGGCTATTACAATCCTATTCCTAAAACCACTTTGTTATTGCATCCTCACTGGATACTCCATAGCTGTCCTAGGTCCTGTAAATGTTAATCCTATAAAATATCTGTGCATTCTAACTTATGGGCTAAAAAGTTAAAGCCTAACCTCCACAGAGACAAAAAGGGTAAACACATCTTAATTGCCACTAAGGAATTAAAACTCAACCTCCACTCAACCTCCAGGAAAGGCAAACATATCTTATTTACTGCTAAGGAGTTAAAGCTCATCCTCTGCAACAGGAAAGGTAAACATGTCTTTCTGTAGATGTGTTAGGTATACTGTTTCTTTGTTCCTTAATTCTAATTATTTTGCTTTCTAAATCCAATTTTGTTTTAAAGTCTGTATAGCTCTGTTTTCCATGGTTTCTACATGTGTTATAACAAGTTTCCTTCTCAACAATCCGCAACAGTTGTTTAAGCAATAGAATTCTCATAACAATCAGTTTCAGTTTGAGTAAATTCACAGAACATATAATTACAAAAACACAGCCAGTTTCTAGAAGGGATGGTTTTGGTGATCTCCAGGGCTGGCTTTGCCTAGCCCATCCCCAAGTCTGAACTTTGTCAGACAGAACTTCCCTGGATATCGCCTCCTCCACTCTCCTAATTGGGAGGGACTCTGGGAGCATAACTTCCCTCCCATAGCAGAGTAGGGCCACATTTGGGCTGCTATGAATCAGCTGCTGTGGACATTCTTCAATGTGTCTTTTGTCCACCCCTGCACTCTTGACCAATGGCCTTAGTCAATGGAGGAAGCAGAGTGGATGTGCTCTTCCCACCCCGTTCACCAACCCCAGGCTCTGCTTGGGCATAGTCAGCCTACAGCATGGTTCTCAGGGTGAACTTGTCATGCCGTTCCTCTCCTAACGTTCCCATGTGGGGGCTGGCGGTGTGGCTCAGTGGTAGTGACCACGCTCAGATGAGGGGGCCCTGGGTTCCATCCCTGGATCCACAAAGGAAAATATTCTCGACTGGCTCTTTCCATATGTGTGGAATGCGGCTCCCGTTGACAGGAAGCAGCAATCTGTGCTGAGGACGTGGGGCTGCTCTCTGCAGCTTCCTTTTCTCTCCTCCTGGTCTCTGGACTTCGGCCATAGTGGCCTCCTTGCTGCCTCCAGGGATGCACGCTCCTCCCTCCCTGGGCTCTGTGCTTTTTCTGTGTCCCCTGCTTGGCCTGCTTCCTTGACTCTTGTCATATAAAACTAACAGCTGACCCTGGCCTCTGGCAGACACTGGTGAGAGCTCCTTTTGTCTTTTGTCTTCCCTGGAGCAGGGATTCTTATTGTCCCTGTTCTACAGGGTTCTGGGGACTCAGAATTTAAGGCACTAGCTAGGTTACCCAGTGGGAAGTGGGCAGGAGGGACTTTGATACCGGAAGTGCAGCCATGGGTTCTGCTCCTTCACAATGAGGCACTGCTGCCCATCTGGACGGTGCTCAGCATTCAGTGGTGGATGCTTTGCCAATCCACGTGCCCTGTCTGCCACTCTTAATATTTTCTTGAGGGGCTGGAGCAGTGACTCAGAGGTTTTGGTGCATGCCTGGCTATTGCAGTGGACCTTAGTTCAAACCCCAGCACACGTACACAAATAAGTGTTGGAGCAACGAAGGCCATGTGAAAAAGCAAATAAAGTTGTTTCTCTATTTAAAAAATAATATTTTCTTGAATAGAAAACGTGTGTTTGCTCCGCTCTGACCCAGGAAAGTCACTCATGCAGACCACTCAGGCTGTCAGTGATAGAGCCGGAATCAGAGCCCAGAGCTTCTGAGGGTGCCCAGTGCACATGGCCTCACTCACCAGGGTGGCACCTCAGGGACAGGGGTGAAGGCAGTGCTCACTCTCAGCCCTTGATGCTGCTCACGCATGACTCTGAGGGTTGCTGCCTGCTAAATCTTGGCTGTAGGCAGGTTGCTAGCCTCACATGGTCCCCACCCTGGTCATCCTACCTGTGGGCTGCATGTGGTTGGGCCTCAAGGGCTCCCCCTGCCCACACACTGGGACCTCACCCAGGGCAGCCTCTCTCTTATTTACCTCTGGGACTCCTCCAGCTCCACCTGCTCTCTCACTCCTAACTCTGAACTCTGACTTTCTAAAATCTCGGGACTGAACCAGGCAGAGGGCTTCAGTGCTTCCTGGAAAGCCAAGCAGAGCAGGATGAGGAAGTGATCAGCTTTGCTGCCTCTGCTTGTTGCTGTCACCTGGTGTCACAGCTGGAGATGGCCCTGCCCAGGTGATGGAAGTACTATTGCTGCACTGGGTGTCCAGATTCTGGTAAGGCCACAGTGTCGCTTTGACAGTGAGCTTCCTCTTTGGTGCCCCTTGGTTCCCTTGTCCACCTCTTGGCACCCACTTTTCCATGGTTGCACCCAGGCAGCCCCTCCCCCACTTGCAGGTGGCTGGATTGGGAGGAGCCTGGGCTCTGTGCTGGCCCCAGCTCTGCTCTGACTTCTGGACCTTGGCCAGTGATGCTGGTGTGCCCAGGGTCCTCCTAAGCATCACATCTATTATGGGGACCCCTCCTGAAACCTGTCACCTGTCCTGTTGTCATCAGCATTCTGAGGTCAGCTGTAACCCCTGGAATCTCAAAATCTTCACACCCTTTTCTCCAAGAAGGACGAATGTGCTCATAGCTCTTAACTGCATGATCAAGAGGGCCAGGTAGTTGTCCAGGCTGCAGAAGACCAGTTTTTCTAGCATGAAATAGTCATAATAAATCCTGGAACTTTACCGGTCCTTATTTTAGGTAGGAAAACCAGAGCTCAGAGAACACAAAGTCCTTCTCCAAAGCCTCACGCCCATGGGTCCAGCCCTTCTACTGGTTTCATGTTGATGTGGAGTTTTTGAGATGAGGTCTGATTCTCTGCTCCTGCTGTCAAGTGGAGTCTGGGTCAGCTGCAGATTCCAGCAGCCAAAATAGCCCACTTACAGTGTTTGTAGCTATTCCCAGTTAAAACTGGGAATTTGGGCGGGCTGCAGGTTTCTGCAGCTGAAAAACTGTTAGCAGCTCTCCACTAAAAGCTGGGTGTTGCAGCTCTGGGTGTGGAAATTCACCCCGGGATTTCAGTGCCAATCTTCTGGATTCTTGGGTCCTGAAGTGGAAGAATAAAATCCAAGGTCAACCTCGGAAGGAGGAGCAAAAGGAGTAGGATTTATTTAAGGAAGGAGAGCAGAGGCTCTGCAAGTTGGAGGGGCACCTGGAAGCAGGACACCGTCTAATGGAGGTTAGGCCAGGGCTTATATTGGTTTGGTATCATCATAATTAAGATTCATGTAAAGCAGGCATTGAGGGAAGCATCAGCATCATTGGCTGAACTCTACGTGAAACACCCATCGAAACTAAGCACCCAAGTCATTGGTTGAAATCCATGCAAAACAGATAGCAACTCTTCCAGTTCCCATCTGTGTCCATCCCCACTCCTTAGTTTTGCTGCCTCTGGGACAAAGGACTTGCTCCCATAGGTGATGCTCGTGCTCATTTGCCTTTGAAGGCCCTGAGCATATCTGTCACTCACTCTCTACTGGCCGCTTCTAGGTGTGCTTGAATGGGGCCCAAGGTCCTGACTGCCCAGCCATTTTACCATCTCTCCTAAAGTGTCTCAATGTGAGTGGTGCCAGGGACAGATGCCCACTTGGGGGGCAGTTCTGGGTCCCTGTGGCCCTTTCCTGAACCCATTTCTTTGTTTCCTCTGTGTGGATCTACAGGTAAAGTGATGAAATTCTTCACAGCCCTCTCCTACCCCCAGCCTGTCATTGTAATCGTGAAAAAGGAACTGCTGTATGAGGTGGCCGGGAGACACGAGTACTGGGTCAATAGAAAGCATGATGACAAGTACCCTCCACTGCCACCCAGCAAAATCGTGCACCTGGCAGAGGAGCTGGTGGGGCAGGAGGTGCTGTACAAGCTGAGCAGCGAGAACTGTGATCACTTCGTGAACAAGCTGCGCTACGGACCCCACAGTGACCAGGTGTGTCCCCAACATGTGTCCCTCCCCAGGAACCAGACCACATCCTCTGTACATGGCACCCTGTCTTCCCAGGTCCCGTCAAGACTCCTTCTGGTGTGATATTTCTTCGTCTTTTTCAAAGTGCTGGGGTTGAAACCCAGGTCCACACTGTGCTGGGCAATTGATCCACCAGTGCGCTGCTCCCAGTCTAGCTGTTTTTTTTAATCATCGCTCCCTTCCTCTACACTGCAACCCCATTCTAATGTGTTGATTGCGCATCCTTTGGTTCACCCTATGCTTCTCTTGTCATCATTGTCTACTAAATTTTTATTTTTTCATGTGCGATTCTTGTAAGATGCGTATAGTAGGTTCAATTTATAGAGTGATGTGCTTGTGTGTGTGTGTGTGTGTACAAGCACTGCGGATTGAACACAGGGGCATGTAAACATGGAGCCACTTCCCTCCTCTTTTTAATTTCTTATTTGAGTCAGAGCCTCAGTGATCTGCTGAGGGACTTGGAAAATTGCTGAGGCTGGCTTTGAACTACAATCCTCCTGCCTCACCCTCTCTAGCTGGTAGGATTACAGGCCTGCACCACTGCACCCAGGTAACTCCCTACTTTGAAGTTGGGCATAGGACTCCACTGGTGAGTACTCTACTTTTACTTATTTATTTTGGGGGGTGCTGGCATAGAATGAGGCCATCCCCTAAGCATATGTCTTCTAGGAGCAAGCAGGTCAGAGGCCCCAACCCACATCTTCACTGTGTGGAAGGTAGTGCTGGTCCTCCCTGCTGATGGGGCCTCAGGAAAGGACAGAGGGGTCAGAACCAAGCACTGATGGGTCTGTCACAAGGTGTCCTGGGGTTGGATGTCCTTGATCATTAGAGACTAAATGTTGGCCTGGATCACAGCAGCTAGCCTTCCTGATTGGGGTCACAGTGAAAACACCCACACCCAGCACAGGGCACAGAATCTGGACCTGCGAGGTCAGTGATGCTGAATGGACAGGAACTGGAATCTCACTGACGTTTCCAAAATTCTGCCCCATGCTCCCCTAATAGGGAGAGACTCTGGGAGCATCTCCAGCACCCCCCAACCTTCTCACACAAGGATGCCAGTGCCCGAACACACGCTGTCACTCACCCTCAGCTCCCTCACTCACTCCTGCACACTCTCAGAGTCCTGATTCTCAGGCTGAGCAGCCAGGAGCACCTCAATGCCACAGACCCATCCTGGTTCATGGTCAGACCCTCGGCCAGGTGGGGTGCCTGTGGGACACCCTGTGGACTTGGCAGCCTCAGGTGGGAGTTCTAGTCAAAGTAACCAGTGGTGGTGGCCTGAATGTCTGCGCTGAGTCCTGGCCATGCCACTCATCAGCTGTGTGTAAATTCCCTCCTATCTCTAAGACTTGACTTCCTCATCGATTGTTTGAGTTCATATTAGAACTCACCCTGCAGGATGGGTGTGCGTATTTATCCATGCCTGTAAAATATTTAGCAGAGTGTCTGGCTGAGAGGAACAGGTCCCGTATAATCTCCATAGGGAGAGACTCATTGAGACAGCCTCAGGTAATCACCAGTCAGATTTCACTTTAATGTTTAAGTGCAGGGTGGGTTTTCAGCGGAGGCAGTCCATGTTCCCTGCAGGCCTGGAGCTCAGACTTGGGCAGTGGACCAGCCCCAGAATAGCAGGACAGGGATTGGAATCTGTCCCACTGAGCTGATTGCTGGGGCCGATGAGTGAACCCTCTTGAGTAAACCTTGACCTTGTTCCAAGGCCTCAGCAACAACCCTCTTCTTGATTTTGCAGTCAGAGCTCAGGCTTGGAGACCTGATTGAGATTGCAGACCCTTTCAGTACACACTGGGCAATCTACGTTGGCGCTGGATATGTGGTCCACCTGATCCCCAAAAGTAAGTAAGGGCACCCAGGCTGCGCTATGCTGGTCCTGGGTTGGGAAGAGGGGTGGGGACTGTGCAGAGCAGGCTGCTCCAACCCCTTCCTTGCTCCCTACTGGCATTCTGCTGTTTGTCACCTAAGGCAGTTTGGTGTGGGGCAGTGGTTTTCAAATCTCCTCCTTGGAACCCCTGGGGCTCTTGAAGAGGGGATGAAGTAGAAGTAGGTGTCCCAGGGGTCAGCTCCTCTTTTGAGCATAGACTCCTGGAGGAGCCCAGGTGTTGGGGCAGACAGACTCGGTTATGAATCAATCCACTGTGGTTTTCCAGCCTTGGTGGGCTTATTTGTAAACTGAGGCTAAGAATTCTTCCGGGGAGAATTGTGGTGAGCATTCCCTGCTCCTTTATTCAACTTTTTACTTCAACTGGGATCTGACACAAACACAGTAAAGCCCACGAATGCAGTGGAGGGGCAGTCAGTGAATTAAAACTTCCCTCCTACAGCAGAGTGGGACCACATTTGGGCTGCTATGAATCGGCTGCTGTGGATACTCTTTCAAGTGTCTTTTGTCCACCCCTGCACTCTTGACCCATGGCCTTAGTCAATGGAGGAAGCAGAGTGGATGAGCTCTTCCCACCCCGTTAACCAACCCCCAGGCTCTGCTTGGACATAAACTCATGGGATGGGAAGGATCTGAAGGGTGAACTTGTCATGCCGCTCCTCTCCTTAACTTTCCCATATTGTGGCTGGCTATCGACTCAGTGGAAGTGACCCACGCTCAGCATGAGGGGGCCCTGGGTTCCATCCCTGGATCCACAAAGGAAAATATTCTCGACTGGCTCTTCCCATATGTGTGGAATGCGGCTCCCGTTGACAGGAAGCAGCAATCTGTGCTGAGGTCGTGGGGCCGCTCTCTCCAGCTTCCTCTTCTCTCCTCCTGGTCTCTGGACTTCGGCCATAGTGGCCTCTTTGCTGCCTCTCGGAATGCACGCTCCTCCCTCCCTGGGCTCTGTGCCTTTTCTGTGTCCCCTGCTTGGCCTGCCTTCCCTGGCTCTTGTCATATAAAACTAACAGCTGTTCCTGGTTTGACTCTGCCAGACACTGGTGAGGGCTCCTTTTTTCCCTGGGCTCCTCTGCAGCAGGGACTGTTATTTTCCATGTTCTACAGGGTTCTATGGACTCAGAAATTAAGGAGGTGGCTGGATCACCTAGTGGGAAGTGGGTAGGAAGGACTTCGACGCTGACAGTGCAGCCGTGGATTCTGCGCCTTCACCACGAAGCAGTGCTGCTCACCTGGACGTTGCTCAGTGTTCAGAGGAGGGTGCTTTGCCAATCCACGTGCCCTGTCTGCCACTCTTAAGATTTTCTTGAGTAGAAAATGTGTGTTTCCTCTGCACTGTCTCAGCAGAGTCACACGCACAGACTACTTGGGCCGTCAGTAACGTAGCCGAAATCAGGGCCTAGAGCTTCTCAGGGACACCCGTCCACTTGGCCTCACTCACCATGGTGGAACCTAGGGGACAGGGTGAAGGCAGCGCTCACTCTTAGCGATTGGTGCTGCTCACTGTGACCCTGAGGGTGTCTACCTCCTAAATGGTGGCTGTGTATACAAGTTGCTGGCCTCCCCTCGTCCTCACCATGGTCGCCCTACCTGTGGGCTGCAGGTGATGGGCCTCAAGGGCTCCCTCTGCCCTCACACTGGGTCCTCACCCAGGGTGGCCTCTCTCTTGTTTACCTCTGGAACTCCTCCAGCTCCACCTGCTCTCTCACTCCTAACTCTGAATGCCCCTGACTTTCTGAAATCTGGGGATTGAGCCAGGCAGAGGGCTTCAGTGCTTCCTGGGAAGCCAAGCAGAGCAGGATGAGGAAGTGATCAGCTTTGCTGCCTCTGCTTGTTGCTGTCACTTGGTGTCACAGCTGCAGATGGTCCTGCCCTTGTGATGGATGTACTGTTGCTTCACTGGGTGTCCGGATTCTGCCAGGGCCCCAGTGACTCTCCAACAGTGACCTTCCTCTTGGGGTGTCCCTGGGCTCTGGGGTCCACCTCTTGGGCACCCACCCTTTCCATGGTTGCGCCCAGTGCACACCCCTCCCCCACTTGCAGGTGGCTGGATTGGGAGGAGCTGGGCTCTGTGCTGGCTCCAGCTCTGCTTTGACTTCTGGACCTTGGCCAGGTCTGCTGGTGTGCCCAGGGGCCTCCTTAGCATCACATCTATGGTGGGAACCTCTCCTGAAACCAGTCAGCTATCCTGTTGTCATCAGCATCCTGAGATTAGCTGTAGCCGTATTCTCTAAGAATGATGAGTGTGCCCCTGGCTCCTGTCTGCATGATCAAGAGGGCCAGGTGGTTGTCCAGGCTGCAGGAGACCAGCTTCTCTAGCAGGAACAAGTTATAATAAATCCTGGAACCTTAGTGCTCCTTATTTTAGATAGGAAAACCAGAGCTCAGATATCTCAAATGCCTTCTCCAAGGCTAGAGAGCCATGGATACGACCCTTCCACTCCTCTCTTGTAATTCGTGCCAATGACAGTGCCCACCTGGGGGACAGTTCAGGGTCACTGTGGCCCATTTATCTCTTTCCTCTTTGTAACATGTCAGGAGACGGAGCAGTCAGCAGCAAGTCCATCCTGCCTGACAAGGCCATTGTGGAGAAGGAAGAGCTGCAGGCACTTTGAAATGGAGCTGCACTATGGAGTTACCTGCAGCGACCAGGTAACTGTGTCCCCATCCTCTGTCCCCATCCTGTGTGCCCAGCCTGTGTCCCCTCCCCAGGATCCTGACCATTCACCCAGCTCACAGAGGCTGGGCAACAGTGAGGGGCGAGATAAAGCCAGGAACAAGATAAAATGGCAGAGAAGTGCTTCCTGTCCTCAGGGTCACAGTTGGGGTGGGAGGACAGACAGCCAGGTGGGCAGCACAGGCCACGCAGTCAGGGCCAAGGTGGCCAAGGAAGGAAGTCACTGCCATGACGACAGGTCGCATTGCTGAGCCCTCCCTGGGCCCCAGCACTGAGATGAGCTTCTGTAGCCTGGAGGCAGGTTTTGTTATTGTCGGGAGTGTGACCCGAGTGGCAGCACTGATATCTACGTCTGCAGGTGACCACTCTCTCTGAGAGATTGCACATTCAGTGACAGATGCAATGAGACAAGTTCCGTTTTAATATTTTTTTATTTAACACAGCACTCGAGGGTATTAATATCACAATTCTCAAGGGACATCACACTACAAATCACACTGTCCTATATTCTTATCTTACTTAGTCACAGCGCACATAATATAATCTAATAATTACACACCACTTATAGGCTATTCTTAATGCAATAAGCTCAAGGCAATAGGTGAGGAAGAGTAAGCTCATAGTCCTCTCATCAGCATTGGTGTGATGTCCATGGTTGCCAGTAGAATGCAGGCAGAGTGGTCAAGCAGGTCAGGTCAGGCACTCTCCAGGAGCGAAGTTCAAATTGCAGGGAGCTGAAGAATAGGGCAGGCAGGCCCTCACCAGGGAGCGAAGATCAGGTACTCTCCAGATGGTTGAGGTTGCTGAGTTCAGCTTAGCAAGCTGCTTCAGACTGTGGAGCAGAGTTGCTGGGTTTGATGGCAGGTTAAGCAGGTTGCAAGGGATGGAGAGGAGGCGTGCAATGGGCGTAAGGACCAATGTCAATATGCTTCCATTGTGGGGTATGTCTCCCGATTTCTTGGTTGCAGGCCTCGGTTTTTATCCTGTTTTTGTGAGGTCAAGGCCCACTTGTGGATTTTCTCATTTTTGGGTAGCTCCCACCTGGTTGGTAAGATAAGGGTCCACCCACTTGTGGTGTTTTTCATTACTATGAATTTTTGCGTAGGTGGCACTTGGTTAACACGATAAGGTTCCGCCCATTTGTGGTTTTTTTCATTAGTGTGAATTTCTGGGTAGGTCTCAGAGCTGCTAATCTTCTGCGAGTTATTTTTGGTACAAAGCAGGAGCTGTGGCTCAGGCTAAGTTGCTTCACTGTGTAACTTGCATTTTGGAAGCTTGCTCTGTGTACTAGACTATGTCTCTGTCCACTCTGGACATTTATTCCCACTGAACACATGGGGAACTGAGGCTCCTGGTGCTGCTGTAACTCTTCTAAGCCCTTCCTGTCCTCTGAGAAATCTCTTGAGTCCCCAGGCCTGCACCTGTCTGTTCCTGGGCGTTGAGTGCAGCTGTGCCAGTCTGTCTGTTTAACCAGCCTCAGGCTAACCAATGGCACTGCCCTCATCCCTGCTGGAGTCCAAGTGACCCAGGAGTCCTCAGGGGACCTCAAGGATTACTGTTTTGTTCAATTTCTTGGTCTATTTTTGATCTTTCCCACCTACACACTTTGTAAAAATCAGAAAAAAATCAGAATGGCACGGGTGTAAATTCAGGCGCAGAAGTTTATTGGGATTTGCTGCTTCCAGGCCAAATTTACCTGCACCACCACAATGAGGGCGGGCATGGGAAATAACAATGGGCCAGAGAAATGGAGCTGGACCTCTACTGGGCAGCTGTATTTATAATATTAGGGAAATGAGAGAGGTCCATGGGGGTGGTCTTTCGGAGATTGGCTGGTGGACCTGTCAATCGATTGGAGCTTGTCTCCAGCGTCTTAATTGGCTCTTCTTTTCACAGGCAAGCTGCCCTTGCCCTGCCCCCTAGACAGAAGCCATGGCCACCTGTTGAAGCCACTCTCCCAGCCAGCAGCTGCAGAGAAACCTTACACTCTTGAGTCTCTTTTTCCCCTCCTGTTCTCTCTTGCTCCCTCTCTCATTTATTTCCACTCTCTCTCCCTTCATTATTCGTTTTATAAGAACGTTCTTTGGAACACTACTTGTATGAATGTAAATGTAGGAGAATTTTTTTCTTCAATGAATGAAAAGGAGCAGATTAGTCTTGTTGATCATTTTCACTTTTTGAGAATTCCCTTCTGAATTAGCTTAGTATATCTTTATGCTTAGTGCAGAGCTGACTCAGAAAGTGGAATTAACAGAGTACAGAAGGAGTCTAGTTAGTTCTCATCTTATTCTTTTTGTCTGCTTTACCCCATGCTTTGTCCCCTGGCTTTTCTGGGCCCCAGTGACTTGGATGGAGAGGCACTCACCAGCAACACCTACAAGGATCAGCTCAGCTTTCCTCTAGACTGATGGTAACCAGCTATAGTAACTGCACTGATGCCCAAGAGCCTGGTGGCTGCCTGTTCCTGTCCATCATGAAATATTAGATGCTTTCCAATCAGCAACCTCTTGTTATTTTTCTCAATCAATTTGGGTGTTACTGTCCACCAACAGTTTGTATATATGACAGTTAAGGCTGATTCAGGCAGAAATCCAGTGGCAGGTGCACAACTAAGTGGGTAAGGAGAGCACGGTGCAGCTCACAGGTGGCGAAGACTCTCTGGGTCAGAGCCTGACTTCATCTTCCCTGAGATTGGACAGAAGCCCCTTTGTTGGGGGGAAGACAGTGTGTGGGACCATGGGGAGAACTTCATTAGGACCCAGATATGACAGTTTTAGAAAATGATGACAAGAAAGAAAGGACCTGGGGGTGAGGGTGCACAGCCCATCTCCTTACTAGGACTAATGGCCTTGAAACAGTCTCCTGTGCTAGGGGTGTGGCTCAGTGGCAGAGAGCTTGGCTACATGGGCAAGGCCCTGGGTTCCATCTCCAGCACCTGGGGATGAGGTGGGGATGTAAAGACATTTTGACTCCTAAGTGCCATGTGGTGTCACACGGCTGTCATCTGAACTGCCCTTCATTACTGTCCTAAAGATTCCATGCACTTCTGTCCTGCATTGATGTTTTTATCCTCTGTAGCTCACATCTCAAACTCAAAGCTCAAGTAAGTCCAGACGCCTATCCAGCACCACACAACACTTCTGGACAGGATGACTTCAGTGAGTCCCTTCCATAGTTTTAAAGCTTTAATAAAAGAAAGAAAGAAAGGAAGAACAAAAGAAAGAAAGAAAGAAAGAGCAAGCAGTGGTCTGTTAGCAGGAATTATGTGTATTCTCCTTGCTGCTTATTGCTCTGATATAGAGGAGGTGGAGTCGGGGCAGAGGCTGCAGAGGTCTGCAGGTCTGGCATTCTCACACATAGCATTGTAACATCAGATGCAGGTGAGGAAAAAGGAGTCAGACCAAAAGCGACTGAATCAAGCTTTGTTGGGGTTGGCTCTCGGGCAAGATTCAGAGGTCTGCCAGAGTGAGAGACCAGAGAAGTCACACATGGCCTTGCATGGGCAGCAACTTTATAGTCTAGGGTGGGCAGGGGGAGTTTGGGGGCCTCCTATCCTTCAGGGATTGGCTGGGGACTCCATTGATCATGGGCAAATGTGAGACACCATTGGGGTTTAATGTCAGCACCTGATTGGTTGTTCCATTGTGCTCACAGGATGCCTGATGCCATGCCCCTATCCAGCCGCCTTTGATGGCCCTAACATTCTGGTCTTTTTCATGATATAGGGTGCTAGTAGGCTACTTCCTGCTTATTAAGGGGCGACGTGGGGAAAGGCTCAG
>PVKS010045309.1:0-13865 GCA_004027875.1 Aplodontia rufa
TTCGCCCCCTTGTTCCCGGCTCCCCAACCCTTCCTAACTCAGCCCCTCGGAGGACGGCCCAGCATTGGGTCATTCTACCCGTTCCTCGCTCTGGAGTGCAGCGGGGAGCGACTCCTTTCACCATCCCTGCCCTAACTTGGCCCCTCGGAGGATGGCTCAGGCTTCCTGAGTCATCCTGCCCGTTCCTCACTCTGGAGTGCAGCGGGGAGCGACTCCTCGCCCCATCCCCGCCCTAACTCGGCCCCTTGGAGGACGGCACGCTAAGCCGTTCTGCCCGCTTCTCGCACAGGAACGCTGCGTGGAGCGACTCCTCTTCACCCCGTCCCCAGCCCTGTCCTGCCGGCGCCCAGTTCCCAATGTCCTGCTGGCCCCCCGGGGAATGGCTAAGGTCCCCCGAGGCTGTTCCAGCCGCTCCCCGCTCCAGAACCCAGTGCGGGGGGGGCCCTCCAGGGCACTCTGGGGCAGGAGCCATCAGGAAGAATGGTCCTTCCCACTCGACTTCCCCACTCCTAAACTGGGATGAAAGAGGCTGGTCTTCAGCAGGAGCCAGAGAGGGTAAGCAGAGAAGGGAAAGAGCCCCTGCTGCACCAGAGCCTTGTGACCCAGGGTAGCGATTTTGAAAAGCTGAGGATGCAGGGCCAGAGAAAGGAGTTTGCCCAAAAGATGCTTTAGAATGCAAGGGGGACACTCATCCATAGGAAGTCACTCACCATCCCAAGGAGCTCAGGCAGAGGCGGGAAACGTCCAAGAAAAGCTACGGCCTACAGCCACCTGCTGACCCCCAGGTGGGCTTTGTTGTCAGGGTGAACCCACAGGCCCAGGGCAGCTTTCCCGAGCCCAACCAGGCTGCAGCAAGCAGGCTCACTGGGGGACATCCCATCGCACGGGGCCAGCAGAACCTGCAGTCAAGACAAGCCCCGAGCTGCAAGCCTGGTTAGAGCGAATGAATGAGAAACCACACGCTTGACCGGTAGCTTGATTGCTCCACCCCCCGGCCAACACGGGTGGTCTGATTTCTGCGGTCTATGCAGCTAGAAAACGCTTCAAAGAAGCAAATAAGCTGCTGGGCCCTCGATGGCTTCTTCTCTGCTGGCTGCAGGGCAGAGGTCCACAGGCCCATCGCGTCCAGCACCCAGTCAGCTGGTGAGCACTGGCTGCGTTCACATTAAAATGGAATCCAGATGGAGGAGGACGCTTGGGTTTCAGCTGAATGAAGGAGCCCAGATGTCAGTTTGTATCCATCAAATTAGTGGCAAATATTTGTCTTAAAGTTTATCCTTCGAGTCACAATGTTTGTAAACACCATCTAAGACTCTGAATGATTTTTAGATTCCTGGGAAGCCGGGCACAGAAGGAAACAATTTTAGGGTGCAGAAGTCTCTGTCAGTCGAAGCGCTGATTTGTTACCATGGAGCAATGATGCAGCAGTGCTGAGGACCTGGAGAGTTCTCTCCTGGCACATAGGAACTGGACTGGAACCCTCCTTATCTGATTAGGACTTTGCTGTCCCAGGCGACTTTGAAGCAAGCCCAAGGCAGTAAAGTCATATTTTCCTGAGTTTTCTTTTTCTTTCTTTCTTTCCTTCTTTTTCCTTTTTTTTTTTTTTTTTTTTTTGAGTGTACAAAGTGCACAGAGAGTACTTAGGAGACCTCACTGGGATACCAGAGCTCCTTCGGTGACCTTGGAGTGCACGCCAAGGTTAGCATTCCAGTCTGAAATGGCAGAGTGCAGCCGCAGCACCTGCAGAAGTAACATGGGAAGACACTTACCATGAAAGTCAGCCGAGAACACAGAGCCCATCCACACAGCATCTTCACCAGACAGTGAAATTAAATTAGATTTCCCTGATAACCGGCTTCCACGAGCCCATTTGCATCGTGAATGAGACTGGAAATGGAGTCAGTCGGTAATGAGGCTACTTGCAGACTCCAAGCGCGGGTTTGGACTCCAGTCTTCTGCTTCACTTCAGAATCCTAGAGCTTGGGCTTCAACCTGGACCTGGAGGTCACGCGGACTAAACCACCCAGGCTCCTCCAGAAGCCTGCAGCCTCTTGAGTGGGCCTCCCCTGCCCTGGGGTGGGAGCGCACGGTGGCCCAGAGCTGCCCACTCCACACTCGCCGGCAGAGGCAGGAGACTGGCCCGTGTGGGGAAGAAATTCACGTGCTAAAGCGACTTCTCTTTGCCTTCACAGCCCCAGGTGACTGCTCCATCTGCCACCCAAGGGCCACATGTGCTTTGGAGCTGGCGCACTTCCCCATCACTCACACGTTCCCGTTCCCACCGCCTCACCTCCAACTTTAAAGGGATGGCCCTTGCTACAGGCTGCTGCCCCATTCCTGCACCAGGCAGGCCAAGGGAGGGACGTCCCACGTGGTGTTTATCCTCAGGCCTGGGCTGGGCTGGATGTGACTCACAGCATTGGCCCAGAGCACCCACTAAGGCCCCCGCTGTGATCAAACTATGAGCTGCAGCCAAGTTTGCTTCCAGAGGAGGCTGGACCTCAGGCTGGACCTTGCCTCTGATTACGAGGCAAGGTATGCAAGGCTGGGATGCAGCAGGACCACAGACGACGCCTGGGGCCCTCACTTCTCCAAAGACCTGACATCCCTAGGGTCTCACTGTAGATAGCGTCCCTCAGATGACTGTCCCCTCCTTCACTCAACAGGGACCACCATCGTCTTCCTCTTAACACCTCTATGGCCAGTTGAATTGATGAATAAAGATCACCTTATGAATTAGTACAGTGTGCATGAGCAGAGGCAGGAGGTGAAGGACACGAGAAGGGCAGAGGAGGTTGGCAGGGATGGAGCAGAGGGCAGAACAGGAGGAGCTGGTGGTGGAAGGAGGGAGGGGGAGGAGGAGGAGGGAGAAAGGTGATGGTGGAGGAGGAGGAGAACTACGTGCAGCCTCCTACACACTAACTTGGGGTGGGGACAGTGAGCAGGTGCACCACCATCACTGGGTGTCCTGAGTGGCCTGTGATCAGGACAACAGAGGAGACAGCTAGCTGGGCCTTTGTGGCTCATCAGGAGGATAATGGTGTGGCTGGCAAAGCCCAGGTCCAGGCCCTCCAGGGAGCCCACAGCCCCTTAGCTCTCCGTGCTCTGAGCAGGACTGGCTGGGCCCTGGCACCCAGAGGGAGCCCACCTGGCCCAGTAGAGCCTGCACGGAATGAGCTTGCGTGGCCACCTCATCTGCGCACGTGGGAAAGGTCGGTGAGGTCCTCGGGTAGCCTGCAACTCAAGCAGAGGCGCCTGTCAATCGAAGCTGCCAGTCGGGAACTGCCCCACTGAAGGCGGCCCACACCCTGCAGGCAGTTGCTGTTGGGAGCCACAATGCCCTTTGCACCCTCTCCCCTCACATCTGACAATCGGCTCTTGCGGCTACTTCAGTGGAGGAGGACAGAGAAGGGGACACCTGTGAGGGCTGTCCTGGTGCCCTGGCTTCTCCATCAAGGGTCACGTCAGCTGTGCACCCTCTGGCTGCGGGAACATGGCATGAGGCTCTGAGTCTTAGAGGGACGTTCCAGGGCTGAGAGGCTGTGAGCATTTTCCTGTGAGTTTTCTCCGTGTTGCTGGAGAGAGCTCACAGACCCCACAGGTTTATAAACAGGAGCAAGAGCAAGAACGGTGCCGTTGCCTTTAGGAATGCGCCAGGTACTGTCCCAGTGCCCACAGCCCAGCATCCCAACAAGTCCAGATAACTGGGGCAAAGACACAGACGTCATGATGGAGAGGGTAGAGCATCCACATGTCCCCGGGCAGAGGAAGGAGAGCCATCACTCCTGCCCACGGAGGGGTGCACCTTCACAGCAGGAGCAGGTGGTGGCCAGGCACAGGAGTAAGGCCATGACCCATAGAGGGCACAGCTGGCAGAGAGGCTCAGAGGTGCTCCAGCGGCCTGGCTGCAGCGCCTGACCCCTGTGTCCCCTAGGGGACTAGGTTCGGTGCAGTGGCCAAACCCATCCTGAGCCATGAGCCCTTCAGGGAGAACCCAGCAGCCTGGACTCACATTTTAGCACCAGCCATGACTCTCACCCTCCCTGGTCTCCGTTCCCTCCTTTGTAACACAGAGAGGGTCATATGGACCACAGAAGACACGCTCGCCAAGGATCCATCAGGCACGTGCTCAGGAAGCAGAGGTGTGTGTACAGTGCTGCTGTTTCTCAGCCCACGCAGGAAGGGAAGAAAACCACAGAGGCTCTGACAGCTCCCCAGGAGGCTGGGTATGAGCATTAGCAGCCCCTTTCCGATGCCCTCCTCTCCCTCACCGTCAAATTCCATGGGTATGGGTGACACTGTACATTACCCACGGAGCTGGGAGGGGGTCACAGCAGCCTTCCTGCAGACAGATTAACTTCCTCCCAGAACGCGGTGCCTCGCTGGGAAGTCATCAGGCACCTACTGCTGCCCTCAAGAGCACCCAGTAAATTTGTGATCTTCTCCAAGGCTGTTAACAGCTGTGCTCAGTTCATTAAAGAGAGACAGTGCGGGATCAGGAGCAGAGCTCTAGAGCAACAGAGGGTTGGCGCTATGCAGCGCTCAGGACCCCCCAGGCCCAGGTCTGCCAACATCAGGTGACTCCTGCTCACCCCGAGCCTGCCCTGCAAGGCTCAAGTGATAGCACACTGTCGTTTCCATCCAGGTAAAGAGGCCAGGGGGTCCTGTGCTTGAAGAGCCCCTCTGCCTGCTGGGGGCCTGGCAGAGACCTGGATGAATGCAGGGCACTGGGCTGGTGGCATTGCCTCACCTGCCTGTGGCTGTGTGGGATCCCAGACCAACTCCACAGACTCACAGGGATAACTGGGGACCTGCCTTTGCAGGAGAGGAGGTTTGCAGCCCTTCACCTCTGTATTAAAGGACCTGCTGGCTGGAGCTCCTGGCGTGCCCAGCCTCTGCCACCCAGCCTCTCCCACACGGCCTCTCCCACACAGCCTCTCCTGCCCAGGCCCTCCCACCCAGCCTCTCCAGCCCCTCCACCCCAGCCTCTCCCACCCAGCCTCTCCAGCCCAACCCCTCCTACCCAGTCCCTCCCGCCCAGCCCCTCACACACAGCCTCTCCAGCTGCCATCCTCCTCCCAGGAGGGGCCCATGGGCACCTTTACCCCATCCTACAGCAACTTGGCGCTCTTTGTACCTGCATCTGTGGAACCACACAGGAGATTCCTGTGGCAGAACGCTCCAAGGTGCAGGCCTGGAGGCCCTGGGCAGGTCAGAATCTGTCCCACATGAGACCAGCAAAGCACTAAATCCCACTGGACCCCGATTTCCTGGACCCAGAGCCTGTTTCCCTATCCCTGGGACAAAAGGTGACATTGCCTTCTCACAAAAGCCTGGTGAATGCTCTGGGCCCTGCCACTGCTCGGTGGCTTCTTTGCAGTCAACACTTGCTCACCGAGTTCCTGCTCCACTGTCACATGGGGTGGATGACGACATCAATAGCCACCCCTGAGCAGGCCAATTCCTGCCACAGTGAGTTCCTCCAGGTCATGTGGTGGCCTCTACAATACCCGGAAGTCTCACTCCCCAGACAGGCCCACAGGGTGGCATCTGCCTGTTGGCCTACCCCGTCTGAGCAGCAGCTGCCACATGACGCTGCCGTGGCCGTACACACGTGGTCCCCATGGCAGGCGAGAGGACAGAGGGAAGGAGGGAGAAGCCCGCACAGGCAGAAGCAGTTGGCGCGTGCTCAGGCCAAGAGGAATTTTCCCTGCAGGGCACACGCGACCGTTCTGCTCACTTTAGCTCTTTGTGCCTCAGTTGGACCACTTCCTTCCCTCTTGTCCCTCACCCAGGCTGTTGAGGAAGTGGCAGGGCTATGTCCTCCTATCCCTGCCTGACCAGGCACATGGCTCCCTTGCCATGTTCCCGAGGAAGCTTCCGGCCTGGAGTCCTCCCCTTCTGCTCACCACCACTGGACCCCAGAGAGCAGCCAAGCCTCTACAGCCAGCAGCTGAGCCCGGGCACTGGGTGCCCACTGCCCTGGCGCAGCGTACAAGGTCCCTCCTGTCTGCAGGTCGGAGCCCTGTGTCTCGTCCTCCTAGTCCCATTCCAGCCACTGGGAGGAGGCCACTTGGCTCTGCATAGCACTGTGCTGCAGGACCCTCTGTGGCCTCGCAGGCAACTCTGCTGAGGCAGGGTCCACTTACCAAGGAGCCTCTCTGCAGCAAGATGCCACTTCTCTACCCCATACTTCCTTTCTCCGGGACTTTGGTAGGGGCATGGGGTCCAGCACCCCGAGAGGACGGGCGCCTCACCTACTCATTACTTGTTGTACAGCCTCAGGCACTGTGTGTGCCTCCATGTCCCCATCCTCACACTGGAGGAGGTCACTGTAATTGCAACGCATCCCTTTCAGCTGAGGATGCCCTGAATGGTGGCCCTCAAAAAGATACGTCCTCCTGGTCCTTGGGACCTGCGATGGTGACCCTATCTTAACAGTCTTTCAAATGTAACTGAGTTGCACAACTCACGATGCGGAAGCCACGCTGGACTATCCAGGCGGGCCCTGAATGCAATCACAGGAGTCCTCAGCAAAGGGAGGCAGAGGCAGATGGAGGCCACAAGGTGATGGAGGCTAGTGAAGCAGCTGCCAGTAGACTCCCAGGATGCGCTGGGCCACCAGAAGCTGGAAGAGGCAGAGGATGCTGCCCTGGAGATCCAGAGGGAAGGTGGCTCAGCCCACACCTCGTCCTCAGACTTGTGACAGCAGCATTGTGAGAGTGCTTCTCGGCTGTGCTAAGTCCAGTCTATGATCACACATTAGAGCAGGCACAGGAGCGAAGGCAGCAGAGGTAAGACCACAATAGCTCCAAAACGCACTAAGACACCATGAGCGCAGGGTGCTCAGGTGACTCTCAGGTCCCTCTGCAGAGCAAAGGCTGCACTGCAGGGGGAGGGGCATGATGACTGGCAGGCCGGGCCACCTGTTCACTTCAGCCCTGTGAACCGTGTAGACAGTGATGAAGATTGAAGTTGACGGTGGGAACAGACAAGATAGGGGTGGCACCACCATGTCTGTCTGCCTCCTCCCTCCCCTGGGCGCTCCTGGGTTCCACAGGAGTCTCACCCTGACCATTAATCCCAGCTCCCGCCCTCCCTTCCCTGCCATCCCTCAAGACTCAGGCAGCAGTTTTGCCCTTGGGAAACCTCATTGAATTCTCAGCCTGGCCCAGGACGTCCTCAGCCATGGAGTTGACCCTGGCTGCCAGAGCAGTGTCAGCTGTCACCAGGTACTTGTGTCCTTGGACCCTCAGAGCCACTCCGGCAGTCAGGCCAGCTCAGGGCCCAGGCTAAGGAACAGAACCCCCACTGGCAAGTGCCTGGCTCTGTTTGGACCAGCTCAGCAGTGCAGGAATTCATGCCTAGTAACCGATCGGCCTCAGGCGTGCTCAGCGGCCGGACCATGGGGTGCCCCTCCACGCTCAGCCCGGGTGCCTTCCTTGGGTCACAAGCAATCACACTAATGGCTCCCAGCACACTTAGCCAGGCTCTGCTCATGCTTCAGCGATGAGGTGAAGATGCAACCTCAGCAGCCCAGGGGACCGTGGGTGAGAGACACGTGGTACTCAGGCCTGGGCCAGGTTCTGTGGGGCTGCTGCAGAGGCCCAAGCCAAGGGAGGGTGTTGCCCCTGGGTCAGCCACAGGTCCCCAGCAGAAAGGAGGCAGGGTTAGGAGGCCCAGGCCCTCTTGGACCTCAGCCCTGGGTCTCTAGGTGAGCCAGTGCAGGAGGCGCAGCGGGAGCACTCACCTGACAGGGGCAGCGATCTTCCAGGGAGCTATACCCTCTTGCAGCCTGCACCGTGGAGAGGGTCTGGCTGCAGCGAGCCAGGGTGAGCTGGGGCTGCACCAGCCTCGCACTGCTCCTGGCAGTGAGAAGAGGAGCACTCGGTGAGGCTCACACTGCAGCAGGATCTGAACTCCAGCCTGGTGTGGACGACACACACCGTGAGGGTCTCAGCCAGGCCAGCAGCTTCAGTGGAGAAGCAGCCTAGAGCTCTGAATGGACGGCAGGTGCTGAGGCTCCTCCCTGGCCCTAGCATGCAGCCCTTGGCCTGCACAGTGGCTTCTGGGTGTGGTCATTTCAACCCACCTGGAGGGCAGGGGAAGGTGAGTAAAGTCCTAGCTCCCCAAGATGAAGGAGGGGCCAGAGCCAGCAGCCAGTATGTGGCCAAGCTCTACGACCGGCATTCATAGACATTGGGGGCCAGGGCCAAGTCTGAGGCTGCTGCTTCCTCCTGGTCCCAGCCAGGCCCAGGCCTAGCAAAGCCACAGGGAAGAGGGGTGAGGCCCCCAGTAGCTTCCTCCTCCCTGGCCCTGCCCAGCCTGGCCCAAGGTGTGATGAGCCAGGATGACGCAAGGTCAGCAAGACCCATACTTCCCCCAAATGGGGAGAGTGTGTCTCCACACCTCTCGGGACACCGCACGGGGGCCTAGGGGGAGGGGCTCGAGCTGCCCAGAGCTGGGGTGCGCTCCTGGGAGAGCCTGGTGGCAGGTTGGCACCCTGGTTGGAAGGCGTTTAATTGGCACCTGCCATGCCATGGGGTGCAAGGCAGCAGGGGGACTGAGGGAGGGAGCTGGTGAGCCCACAGGCACACCCACAAGCAGCAAGTGACAGAGGAGCTGGCCCCTGGGAACAGGGAGGGCCTGGGTCTCTAGGACACTGTTAAAAGCAAGTCAATAGAATCGAAGCTGGCCCCTCAAGTGAACAGCAGGTCAAGCACCTTTCCCCCAGGGTGGTTCCTCCGAGGGAAGTGACCTCCCCCACACCCTGCCCTGCGTGGGTTAAGCTGGGGTCTGCCACGACAGAAAGGCGGAAGAGCCCTTGAGAGACAGGGAAGCTGGGCACTGGGTCTAAAGACGCGGGAATGATGCTCAGCGAGCTGCAGACCTAGTCCATCCCGGTCCTCACAGGAAGAGCCCTGGCCTGAGGCTGGAGCCAAGGACAGAGAGCCCTGCACTCGTGCTGTGGGACCGCCTGTCCTGCCCACCTGTAGCAGCCGTTATATTCCCTGGTCTTCGGTAGCTCCCTTCCTCCAGCCCAGGCACTTTCCTAACAAGGCTGCCCAGGGAGCTGGTGAGCTGAACCTGAACCACTTCCAGCCCCTGGGTGTGGCCCCTCCACGCAGAGGGAGCGCTCTGCCACCTGGGGGCTGCCTCGGCCCCCACACGCGTGCACGCAGAGGCAGGGCCCTCCCTCTTGCACCCTGGATCCTGCTCCCGCAGAGCTCGGGGTGCCTCTGCAGGGTGTTTTCGGGCTGTGCCACACGGCAACCCAGGTAGACGCTGCTCTTCCGGCCACTGGATGGTGGGTGTTGGTCAGCTGGGGCCCCAGTACAGCAAAACTGCAGGCTGGGAATTTACTCCTCACGGTTCCGGAGGCTGAGGTCCAAGGCACAGTCCACCTGAGCCGTCCCTGGAGAGGGATGCTCTCTGGGGCGCAGATGCCCCTCCTCACCGTCCCCACCTAGAGAGAGCCTCTTCCTTGTCCCACAAGGCATCCATCCCATAACCCCCCTCCTCATGACTCATCTAACCCTAACTTTGTCCAGAGGCCTGTGTCAAATACCATTGCCCTGGGGTGGGGACTTCCATAGGCAAGCTTGGGAGGACACAAACATTCAGTGTGTGACGGTGACCTGGCCAGTGCTGGGGCTCAAAATTCAATCCCCCAAGTGTGGCTCTTTGCCTCGTTGAGCTGAAGGAACAGTCTCAGAGCCACAGTCCCTCTGAGCTGCCCCCCCACCCCCCCAGCCTCTCCGATCTCCTGTCTCTTCTAAGTGCACTGGGAGGGCCCCTCCTAGTACCTAAAGCCCAGATCAACCAAGGAGGGGGGTGTTCTGCCTCAGTCCCCCACTGACTCTCAGTCGGGAGGATTCACCACCAGA
This sequence comes from Aplodontia rufa, assembly GCA_004027875.1. Lineage (NCBI taxonomy): Eukaryota > Metazoa > Chordata > Mammalia > Rodentia > Aplodontiidae > Aplodontia > Aplodontia rufa. Next base: position 9,888 of record PVKS010045309.1, read on the forward strand.
GAAGAAGCTGGGGTCCCTCAGCACCCCAGAGCCGGGAACTTCAGCTCAGACTTTGGGTGTTCCCAGGCCCATTTGATATCCCTAAAATTCATTTCTTTCCCCCTAAAATTGCCTACAGCCCCCTCTTTACTCCCCCATGAGGAGTGTGTTTAAACCCCTGCCTTCTGGCCTTGTCTGGGCCTCCTCCCTTGACACAGACACCAGGTAGTGAATCATGGGTCTTTTCTCTTGCCCACCTATCCACTGGGTTTGCTCCAGCAGACTCTGTCACCAAACCTTCAGGGCGTCACTGGAAAGGAGGGCTCTTTTCACTCTCCCGATTGGTTCAGCTCTCACACGGGGAGGGGTGTGATCTATGGGATTTATGGGCCAGGTGTGTCCTCTTGGACAAGTTCCTTAGCCCTCAGCACCCTGACTGTGAGGAGGCTCAGGTGAGCGGAGGGCCCGGAGCTCCCAGAGATCAGCAGGTACAGCTTTAAGAACTTCAGTGTCACACAGGCTCAGCGAAGGCCCAGTCACCATGTGTGCAAAGCACTTAGGGCTGGAGCCCTATCAGCGGGAGAAAAGGTGCAGTGCCAGGCCATGGCTGGGACTCCCCACTGTACTGGAAGTCAGGCTGCCGAGGACAGGGCTGCTGCACCCAGAGCCCGGGGCAGAGGCACACCCCACGTTCCCCGTGTGGGCGGCACACTTGGAGCTACACCAACAGACGGTCTCCAGCTTGCACTGGGGTGAGCAGGGTGCACTCAGGCGGAGCCACGCTGATTGTGAATCCAGATCGTTGCCTGGGCTCGTGTGGGTGGCATGGTCCTCTCACACTGCGTGGCTCAGCCAGGCTTGGCGTGCTGCCACCAGCTGTGAGGTCAGGTGGGCCAGGGGCATTAGGCACGGTTTTGGCTCTACGTATTCAACTTAGGGTGCACTTGTTGGTACCGAGCCAAGGTTAAGTTGAGGAGCCCTGCAGATGGAAGTGGGTGGGCGAGCTGAAGGTCGGGCTTTCTGTGCAGCCCGGTGCTCCTGCTGTGGTCACACTGGGTCGTCCATGACAGTGCAGAGCGGTCCATTTAGTCAGTCAACAAATATCCTCAAACGGAATGTCCTCCAGGAGCCACAACTTTGCTTCGTGTTGACAAATGACATCCCTAACACGGTCCTGCCCTTTCGCCCACGCACCAGCCAGGCATTGGCCTGCCTCCACGTCTGTTTGCCCAGTGCCCTCACCTGACCCTCTCTCTCCCTGCTGCACCACGCTTTGCCACCCAGGCCTCCAGCTGGAGACCCCACAACAGGCAGCGACCCTGACTCAGATGTGGCACCCTCTCTTCTATTGTCCCTATGCGCAGGTGAGCTGACCTGGGAGTTAGCTAGGGAGCAGGGGTCCTGCTGACTGCTGGTCTGGCTTGCTCAGGATAGAGGGACTGCCAGGAGGAGGGGCTTTCCATGATAAAAGCAGGAGGGTCCTAGGCGAGCCAGCACCCACAGTGACTATTCTGCTCCCCTGGATCAGCTCGCAGGAGCTGGCCCAGTCCCTCTTCCTGGCCTGCCCCACCCTGAGGTCTCACTGTGGCCTCTGTCCAGGCTCGGTTTCAAGGGAGCTGGGCATCACTAAGGTTTGTGAAAGTCTGGTTGTGCACTAGTAGAAGAGTGCCCCGTCTCAGCTCCACAGCTCACGAAGAAAAAGTCAGAGAAGCAGTTTTCTCTCCGTTGAGGAGATTGAAGATCTAAATGATCCACAGGCTCAGCCTGCTACCCAGTCTATCCCCAGACTCCGGGATGATTGAGGGCTCCCACTGATTAGTCAGCCTCGCTTCCCTGCCTGGCAGGTTGCAGGCCACATGGGGCTCCCAGCACCCTCCCTGGTCATGCACCTGGCCTGGTTTACTCTGAGTGCCAGAGACGTGATGAACCGCTCTTCTGCTGAGCTCCCGCAATGCGGATGGTCTAGTCAACACTCAGGTTGTGTGAGCATGTCTGTTCACCATTGCTCAAAGAGAGAAGGCCATGATGGCGACAGGGATGACAATACTGGTGATGGCTGCAGAAAAGGTGACGGTGACAATGATGGTGGATGGTGGTGATGGTGATGATGATGATGATGGTGTTGGTGACAATGATGGTGGATGGTGGTGAGATGAGGATGATCATGACCATCATGATGACGATGATGATGACGATGATGGTGACTATGGTGACAACAGTGATGACGATACTGATAATGATTGCTAAAAAGGTGATGGTGACAATGCTGGTGGATGGTGGTGATGGTGACAATGTTGGGGGATGGTGGTGATGGTGATGCTGGTGGTGGTTGTGATGGTGATGATGGTGGATGGTGGTGATGATGGTGATGATGTTGGTGTTGGTGACAATGCTGGTGGATGGTGGATGGTGGTGATGGTGACAATGTTGGTGGATGGTGGTGATGGTGATGCTGGTGGATGGTGGTGATGGTGATGCTGGTGGATGGTGGTGATGGCGATGCTGGTGGATGGTGGTGACGGTGATGATGGTGGATGGTGGTGATGATGATGATGATGTTGGTGTTGGTGACAATGCTGGTGGATGGTGGATGGTGGTGATGGTGATGATGGTGAATGGTGGTGATGGTGATGATGACAATCCATTAATTAAGCAAGCATCTATTGGGTTTTTAGTGTGCCAAGGACTTTGCTCAGAGCTCTACTTAGAAAATTTTACTTAAGCACATAAATTTGATTTTTACTTTCAATGGTTTAAAGTGTTTTTCATTTAAGTTTTTCTCTGGAAAAATTTATTGGGAAAGTATGCATACACTTTTTACTGGAAAAGCAGAAATCACCAGAGATCCGTCACAAACTTCCCCGATCGCCTGGGTAGTTTGAACAATGTGCTGGGATTGCAGGTGCTACTTTCACTTATCGGGTGTGAGTGTGTGTGTGTGGTGCAGGTGCTCAGGTGTGAGTACCCAGCCATATGCCTGTACTACAGTCCTTGTGCTTATGCCCCTGGCAGGTGGGTGGCTCAGTCCTGATCTGCCAGAAAGCCTTCTTGGGGGCCTGTCCCCTCCTTTTCCTGTCTGCTCAGGAGGAGGACAAGAAGTGATGCTGACAGAGCACAGTCCAGGCCTCACCTTTGCAGAGCAGCATTTATAGCTGCAGCAGCTGAGAGTCCGAGAGCTACTCCCCAGCCAGCCCCGCTAGCACAGCTGTTCCTAGACTGCACCACATTTAAGACTGGTGCAGAACGGGCCCTGCCACACAGGCACTGCTGCTTCCTCCCGCACACGCTCAGCCTCCTGCAGCTGGCCTCCATTTCAGATTCCAGCAACAGTATGCCATTCTCTTTGGATTTGTTTCAAGTGTCTGGTACACATTCATGCGTCTTGATAGCTATTGGTATGGTGTCCAAGTCAGACTGATGCCAAATGGCAGAATGAAAACTGAAAAATTCACCATCAAGAGTACCTGGCTTCGTGGGCAGATCGTCACTACCGCTGCATGTCAAACGCATCTCATTGCTCGACTGCACTTTCCATTTTTGCTGAGATGTTTGGCATCAAGTAGAACATTCACACTCAAAATAACAGCAGCACGGGTAAGTGCAAGAGCTCTTTACAATCAAGTAAAAAGCACTGGCACTTTTGAAATCGGTAACCAATATTTTATATTTTGAGGGATAAGATGCACTTGCTAAGTAGTGTTCATTTGCCTAACTTCATCAGCTTCATCACTACCCTCACCATCAACACCACCATCTTTATCACCACCATGACCATCATCACCATCGTCACCATCATAACCATCACCATCATCACATCAACACCACCATCATTACCACCACCATGACCATCATCACCATCGTCACCATCATCACCATCATCACCATCACCACATCAACACCACCATCATTACCACCACCATGACCATCATCATCACTACCACCCATTACCATTATCATCATCACCATCACCACCATCACCATCATCACCACCACCATCAT
>PVKS010045310.1:0-13852 GCA_004027875.1 Aplodontia rufa
TATTTGGTTTGAAATAGTGATAACAGAAATCTGCAAAACCCGATGGGGCTTGTCCCAAGTTTTAATCGTGTCAGCTGCTTAAAAGCAGTTCTTCCTTTCCAGGGCAAAACCCGTGTAGCTGTTCTGAAGATGTTGGCTTTCAGAGGCTCCTAGTTAACAAGCCAGTTTACAGACATCAAAAAACACATCATGAAATACTTTAAGAAAATGCTCGTTTCAGTAGCTTGTGGAATAACTTCATTTTGTGTTTGTTTTTGTTTTTGATGGTGCCAGGTGTTAAACTCGGGGGTCTCACACGTGCTGGCTGACATAACATTCCCAGCCCAGTTTCTTGTTCATTCATTCTCTCTCTCTCTCTCTCTCTTTTTAAAAAGAGAGGGACGGTGTGAGAGAGAGAGAAAGAGAATATCAATTTTATAGGTTTTTCACGTGACCTTCCTTGCTCCAACACTTCATTGTGTACGTGATGCTGGGGTTCAGACCCACATCCTCGCGTATGCCCCACAATCGCTGAACCACTGCTCCAGCCCCCAGTTTCTTGGTCTTGATAAGTGACTTTTTTTAATAAAAATCTGAGGATCAAAACACGTGATCGCGCTTGAGATTGGGTGACTGTCTTCATGTGCCCCGTAAGTCCTTGATTAGGTGTTTTAAATAGTTAATTTTTTCATTTCTGAACTAATTAGCTCTTTATTTTTGCCCAGCTTGCAATCGTCGCTTGAATGGGAATGAGAATTAATTTTGAACATGCCATTGTCTTTACATCAGATCCTAGCATGTTTGCTTGAATTACTCCTTCTGGTAGTAATCAAAATTCTCTTTCTCTCTGGGGGAAAGTTGATTAATGGGTACTACATCATACTTAGGAGAAAGATGTGGTGTTCTATACAGTAGGGTGACTGTTGACAACACTAATGGAGTGTACATTTTAAAAACTAGAAGAGAGGAGTTGATTGTCCTTAGCATCAGATGTGATGACTGGAGGAGGAGATAGGTTTACGCTGATTTGAACATTACACAGTAATTGCACATGGTGCCCCATAAATGGTACGATATTTACACATTAGTTTTAAAAATCTGTCTCTCAATGAGAAGGAATTGTGTTTTGTTTTTCTGCTTAAGAATAATCAGGGAGGTGATGTAGCTCAGAGGTTGAGTGTTTGCCTAGCATTTGCAAGGCCCTGGGTTCAATCCCCAGCACCCACACCCCACACACAGATGGTAAAATGTTCATGTAGGGGCTGGAGCGGTGGCCCAGTGGTTATGGTGCTTTCCTGGCCTGGCATATGTGAGGACAGTGGTTCAAACCCCAGCACCACGTACATAACGAAGGATCAGAGAAACAAAAATCAGATAAAAAAGTAAATAAAATTTATTCTCTCACTGTCCCTCTCTCTTTAAAAAAAAAAGTCAATGTAGTATAGCAGTGCCCGTCACGTGGTAGATTTGACATGAACAGGAAGTGGGGTGGAGAGGAGTAGAGTGTTCTTCTGGAGGAACACCGTAAGATCAAGGAGAGGGACTTAGGAGGAGAGTAAACCGAGTCACCCATTCTGCTGGACAGGGTGTCACCATTTGGAAACTGTGTCCCCTGTCTGCAGCCACGTGGTTACTTCTGTTCCCTGGTGTTCCAGCTGGGTGGTTCTCTAGTTCCAGCTCCTTTACTTTTCTTTTTTTTTTTTAAGACAGAAGGACAGCGAGAGAGAGAGAGAGAGAGAGAGAGAGAGAGAATCAGTTTTTATTGAGTTTTTCACATGGGTTTTGTTGCTCTGACACTTCTGGGGTTTGAACCTTGTACTTACGTATGCCAGGCAAGCGCTATTACCGCTGAGCCACTGCTCCAGCCCCTCTTTTGCTTTTTCTGGAATTTCAACTATAGTTCCCCTCCTTCCTCCTGCACGTTGCTCCCGGGAGGGGAGGGCAGTTCTTGTATGGTGATTAAGGACTAAATGGGCTTTGGAATCTCCCTGCTTGGATTCTAGTCCACCCTCCATTCCTTGACAGCCACAGAATAGAGTTTGGTACAGATGACTTTTGTCATTATTAGCCACTTCTCAAATGAAATGGAGAGAAGAATCATACCCAGTTCCCAGGTGTTTGGTTTTGTTTTTAAGAACCAGTGAGATGGGGCTGGAGCTGTGGTTTAGTGATTGGGGCGCTTGCCTGGCAAATGCATGGACGTGAGATCAAACCCCAGCACCATGTACACAACAAAGTGTTGGAGCAACTGAGGCCACATGAAAAACTAAATAAAATTGATTCTCTCTCTCTCTCTGTCCTTCTCTCTTAAAGAACCAGTGAGATAACACAGGAAGAGTGCTTCATATTGGTATTTTTCCTTGGGTTTTCTTTTTGGGTTGATGATAGCCATGTTTTTGATACAACAAATTCTCTTTCATCTTTTGTGCTGTGCTATGGCAGAAGCAGAGCTCACTCCTCCTCTTGTTTCCCTTTTACACCGCATTGAAGAAAAAATAATAATCAAGGTGGGTGCAGTGGTGCATGCCTGCAATCCCAGCAGCTCGGGAGGCCGAGGCAGGAGGATCGCAAGTTCAAAGCCAGCTTCAGCAACTTATTGGGAGTTTGTCTCAAAATAAACAATAAAAAGGGTTGGGAATGTGGCTCAGTGGTTAAAGGCCTCTGGCTTCAGTCCCTGATACCAATAAAACAGAGGAACAATCATTCTGATACTTGTTAAAATGATGAGGGGGACTTTATTCTGCACCATTGCATTAGAGGACATTACGAAAGGGGAGAGGCCAGAGCTCCACTTGGAGCACAGTGAAGGCAAAGGGGATGCACAGGCAGTAAACAGGGCGGGTTTTGGGGTCCAAAAGGGGACTTTAGCGGGGGCGGATTCTGGCCAGACTGACCCAACAGGGTCCTTGCTGAAGACGGGCCAAGATGATCAGATATAGGTGGCGTTACTTAGTAGGGTTCTTTGCTAAGTCTGGAAGATAGAACAGAGGTCAGGGCTAAAGCTCAGTAGAAGGAAGGGGGCTGCTGGGAGCCTGACTGAAGTGTCATGCAGAGTCCTTGTCATTACACAGCCACACATCAGAGCCTGACCGCGAGCCTGACCTGAGTGTCAGCAGACCCTTCAAAGCTGCCTTCTGTGTGCTTAGGGATCTCACCCCTGGGATCACGGTTGTCACTTTGCAGGACACTATCTAAAGTCACGCAGAGAGAACCTTTCTGGATTGATTTTGACATTACTCGTGTTTGATTGCTTCCCATTTAAAAATCACTTTCCTGTAATTTCATCTATACCTCACCGCAAGTCTAAATAGGCACTTCCCCAACGTACAAGAAGAAAACGGAAGCTCCTAGAATGTTATGTGAGTGGCCTAATATCACGTTAATGACAGAACCTGAGTTTGGAAAGGTCCTAAAGATATCTTGAATGATAAATAGCTTTTAGCTTTTAAAACTTTTCGTTGTTGGAGCAACGAAATCCACATGAAAAACTAAATAAAGTTGATTGTCTCTTAAAAAAACTTCTATAAGGATTTCTGTGTTTGCAAAAGAACAGAAGGAAATTAAAAACAAATTTTGGTTAGAGACCAAGTCTTTTGGCTCAAAGTGTTATTTCTGTTATTCTAAACTATATATATGTATGTATATATTATATACACACACACTGTATTAAATGTATATTCTAAACTACATCGTGACTTATAACCGCAGTATGAACCTGAGTGTGGACTTTTTGTGTTATTTCAGTTAGGGGGAGAAGATAGTGTCACATGCACGCTCATAGAGAAATTCACATGCTCAGTGCTTACACGCATACGGTTCACATTTCACTCTCCCAGAGGCCAGTTTCAGTGACATTTGGAAACCGCCTTTGTTCTCTCACTTTCCTGAGGCCACTGTGCAATGACACAGTCGTCATCTTGTCCCCTTGGAAGAAGTACTGCTAGCGTCCGGGAAGTGTTTTTAGAAGCAGCTTATCGGAACCGTGTAGAACAATGCCCCTTCTCTGAAGGTCAGCGCGACATCATGATCTCAGATTGAACAGGGACATCAAAGTGACAAAGCGAGACACTGTTTGCTTTTTGAAGCTGACCCCACCGCGCCTGGCAACGCCTGCTATTTCTGCTGCTGATGCGCCCTTGCCCAGCAGAGGGCAGGGACAGTTCTTCCTCCATGAGAAGCCACTGCTGAAGGTTCCTTCCATTTGTGTCAGAGCCTCTGAGCTGGAGGAAGGTCAGGTTTAAGGGCACCAATGTAATCTACCGGTCTGAATACAGGACAGGTGAAAGCAATTCAATCAGTTCCTTTCCTTCTTTCTTGTTTTAATAGTGGGGACTGAAACCACCAAGCTACGTCCCCAGCCCTTCTTATTGTTTAATTTTGAGACAGGGCCTCCTTGCTAGGTTGCTGACACTTACCATGAGCTGGATCTTCTTGCTTCGGTCTCCAGACGCGTTGGGATTATAGGAGTATGCCATCATGCCCAGCTTACTTTATTTTTATTTTAAAGAAAGAGGGGACAGTGAGAGAGACAGAAAGAGAGAAGCAATTTTATTTAGTTTTTTCATGTGACTTTCATCCCTCGAACACCTCGTTGTGTACGTGGTGGTGGGGTTCGAACTCACGTACTTGTGCATGCCAGGCAAGCGCCATCACCGCCGAGCCACCGCTCCAGCCCCCATCATGCCCCGTTTAATTAGATGCGTTTCTGTTTTTCCAAATAGTTTCTATCCATCAGGCATTTTCTCCTCAAGCCTTGCGCACAGCTGAGTCACTTCTCATAGCAAATTTGTAAAAATGATTTTAATTCCCGTTAATTAATCAATTGTGGCTCTGGTGATTGAACCCAGGGGTGCTCTACCACTGAGCTGCATCCCCAGCCCTTTTTATTTTATTTCAAAGCAAGGTCTCACTAACTTGCACAGGCTGGCCTTGAAATTGGAATCCTCCTATCTCAGCCTCCTGAGCTGCTGGGATTACAGGTGTGTGCCTGGCCTTAATTCCTGTTTTAATCACGAGGAAACTGTGGCTCCGGGACGTTAAATAACTTGATCATTGCCTCTTGTGCAAAGGCAAATTTAGAGATTTTGATGGCCTTCTTCACGGGTTTCAGTGTCTAACAATGCCTCCCATTGAAATATTCTTTCTTTTTCTACACAAAATCCAAGTAGTGCTATGCCCTAGTTCTTGTACTGAGTGATGGTGTTAGAGCTGGTCCTTCAGGGGTCTGCTTGTTTTGCCCTAATGTGTTACTAAGCTTTTTGTTGCTGGGATGGATACCCAAGAAAAACAATTTGGAAGAGGAGCAATTTATTTTGGCTTTAATGTCAGAGATTTCATCCCGTGGTTGGCCGACTCCATTGCTCTGGGCTCAAGGTGAGGCAGAGCATCATGGTGGAAGGGTGTGGAGGAGGAGAGCAGCTCAGGACATGACACTGGGGAAGCAGAGAGAGAAATAGAGAGAGCCAGGGGCCAGAGGCAAGATGTCGTCCCCAAGGGCATGCCCACAGGGACCCATTTCCTCCCAATGCCCCAGGTTCCACCACCTCCCAGTGAGTCCATTCAGATGATTAATCCATTGATGCAGTTGGAGCCCTCATGATCTGATCATTTCCTACAAACCCCTCCTCTGGACATTGCTGCATTAGAATCCAAGCCTTCTTGAGGCTCAGGGGACATTGCAGATCCAAACCATGACACTCGTGAACTTTCAGGCTTCAGTACTTGTGAAGTGTCTAGGGGGAGGAGCTTGTAAGAAATGCACATTTCTGAAACCCAAGACTCTGTCTGATGAAACAGAAATGGAATCAGTCCCTAAACTATGCATTTTACGCCCCCACCATGAGGGACATGTAGGTTATCCCTTGACCCTATTTGGAATACTACAATGTGGGCAGCGATGGTGAGTCAAGTCTGAGTCTCAGAGTCCCTGATATCCTTGAATATACTTCTAAAATGCACAGTGTGTGTTAAATAAATGTCATCATAACCCCGCCTGTGCCAACACATCTCTGAACCCCAGCGCTGCTGATCTTGTTGAGGAGGCCGTCAGGACCCCCAGTGCCACCCCTGTCTACTGTCCTGCCTCTGGTTTTGTCCCCTTCCGAGGGTTGCTCTGAGATAGTCCATGGCTTCTCCCCTTTTGCACCTTTGATTCCTCTTTTCTCAAAGTACTCATGCACCCTCACCACTCCTAACCTGGCCAAATGGCACTTGTACCCCAAACTTCCAGTGAGCAGAATTCGTCTCGAAGGACCTGTCCCTCGAACCCTAACTTGGATGCTTGTATCACCCTCTCCTTCCCTCTCTACATGAAGCAAGCTCTTACGATTTTGGTCTTGTTTTCTGCATTTCTTTTTTTTTCTGGGGATGGAACCCAGGAACACTTAACCACTGAGCCCCAGCCCCAGCCCTTTTTATTTTTCGTTTTGAAACAGAGCCTTGCTAAGTTGCTTAGGGCCTTGCTAAGTTGCCCAGGCTGCCTTTGAACTTGGGAACCTCAGTTGCCCACACTGTAGAGAAGCGCAGAGCAGCTACAAATTGCTGTCATTCTGTATCTGAAAAAGTAGAGACTTCTGCTTCCCATCTGGACTCTGGGTGTTTCTGCTCAGTTTCTGAAAATCCCAAACCAGAAGAGAACCAGAAGATCTGAAGGTTCAGATCCTATCCCGGGCTTTGCTTGAGTCTTCTCCAGAAGACTTGACCTTGAGAATCATGGCTCTAATTCATTTAATAATTCATTTTAAAAGAAGTCATATGCCTATTGCATATTAACATAAGTACTTTTTTACCTTGTGCATGCAAGGCAAGTGCTCTACCATGCAGCCACATCCCCAGTTCTTTTTCTTTCTTTCTTTTTTTAATTTTCTTTTTTTAGTTTTTCATGTGGCTTTCCTTGCTCTGAGACTTCGTTGTGTATGTGGTGCTGGGGTTCGAACCCATGTCCTTGCCCATGCCAGGCAAACACTGCAACCATTGAGCCACTGCTCCAACCCCTTATTTTTCATTTTGAGACAGGGTCTTGCAGAGTTTCCCAGTTGGCATCAAACTTGTGATCCTCTTGCCTCAGCCTCCACACAGTAGCTAGGATTACAGGCGTGAGTTACCATGCTTGGAAATAACAGTTATTTATTTTAATTTTTATATCACTTGTCTTTTACTGCTTTGGGATTGAACCCAGGGGTGCACTACACTGTACTGTATCCCCAGCCCTTTTTAATTTTCATTTGAGACAGGGTCTCACTAAATTGCCCAGGTTGGCCTCGAACTTACAATCCTCTTTCTTCAGCCTCCTGAGGAGCTGGGATGTCAGGCCTGCACACCTGGCAATAACATTGACATTTTTTTTTATTTTTAATTTTTTTAAATTTGGGTTTTGCAGTGTGCTGCATTGCTAGTCCACAGTAACATTATTTTCTTTTAAAGAAGTATTTTTTAGGACAAAATATTGAGTGAGATGGTAACTTTTTTAGAAAAACATATTTTCCAGCCTCTTGAAGGTCAAGTTAATGGAAGACTGCTGGATTCCCATACCTCTTTTGCCTTCAGTCTCTATATTCACATCCTCTGGAAGACACAGCTATAGACTTATGAGAAAATGAGACTGAAAGGGCATCTTCACATCGTGAGGAAGTTGTTAGCTGATGGAACCGACGGAAGGGTCTCACGAATCTTCTGGTTTCCCCTGGCCACTCTTTGAGAACGACTTCCATAGACTTAAATGGCATTTCCTCCCCTGGTGTTCATCCCTTAGGTCCCAGTTTAAATCGGTCATATGAAGGAGGCCTTCACCTAGCCAGACTAGCTGTCCCGTTGTACCGATTCACAGTAGAATAGCTGTTTTTGCAGGGACCGGGGCTCTGCTTACTGCCCATCACAGAGGAGTGCTCTGAGCACAATCACTAAATCATTAGTTGATCAGGCAGATGAAGAGCATGTAATATAATTATTTTCCAGAATGTCACTGATAAAAATGGGGGAGGCTCTAATGCTGCTTCTTTCTGCCCTGGTTTGTAACGTCCTTGATGGCTGGAGTCAGGCCTTCCCTCTGTAACATCAGGCAATAATAATTTGTGCTCAGTAGATGCACTGAGTGGATGGATGGATATTCAACAAGTGAGTGGATGGATTCAGGGCCTGGATGGGATTTCAAGTGGTCATTGAGGGTCCATTTGCCGATGTGATTATTGTGTCCTGGGAATGACTAATTACATGGTTAATAATGCTGTTCACTCTCAGTTATGTTTGATACAGTGATTTTATAGACTTGTATCAGGAGCGTTATTAAACACACATCCTTGATAGGAGAATTTACAACGGAAACAGCCTTGAATCAGGGAAGAGTGTGTATTAAGAACTGATTATCCACTTGCATTGCCAGCCTGCCAAGAGCAGAAGAAATAATTGACTAACTCTGCAGCTTAAACTACTAAGAAAGACATAAAATTATGCCAGTTGAATGCTAATACATGTTATGTGTTTATGTTTTCCAGGTAAGGAATTACATTTGGTTCTGCCTGGTTTCCTGAGGGAGCTGACAGATGCCGTCTTCCTGTGTTCATTTGTAACCTGCCAAATCTTGCAAAGTAGGCTCTCCTGCAAAATTAGGGCTTCTCGTTGTAAGTAATATGCTCTGTGTGTTTGTCAGGGGAGTGGATCTCGCGGTAAGAACTGCACATTCACTGCATTCTCTGTTAGGCGATCCCATGGTCACATCTGCCTTACGAGACCTGCCTGTGCCCTTCTGGAGGTGGGACCCGGGCTATGCACTTTACCTCCTGGCCTGTCCCGTTCCTCTTTTTCTTCCTTTTATTTTACTCTTGATTTAAACACAAAGCCTTCTGATTTCCTACCTATGTCAAATTTCCACTGTGGGAAAAAAAATCAAGTATGTAAAACTATTGTTCAGAAAATATCAGTGGTGGATGAACCTTGAAAACTTTATGCGGAGTGAAATAAGCCGGGTGCACATGGACCAACAGCGTATGATCTCATTTATGTAAAATATTGAGATGGGCAATTTTGTAGGGATAGGAGGGAGACTAGAGGTTCCCAAGGGCAGGAGGGAGCGAATGGGGCTGCTTAATAGTTATGCGACTTCTGTTGAAGGTGATGAACAACGCTGTGATAAATAGTGGTGATATTTGCACACTGTTGTGAATGTAATCACTGCTGCTACGTTATACACTTACCATGGTTAAAATGGCAGATTTCATATTTTATATCACAATAAAAAAAGAAAATAATATATCAGTCATCCATATGCCCACCCCTCAGAAATATCACTGCTAACACATGGGCAACATTTTCCATACTTTTTATTTCTTTTTAAATATGTTTCCCGAAAATCTTCATTGTAGAAGTTAAGATCATATAGTCAGATAGTGTCTGCATCACATTTCTTTGCTTCGACCTTTTTTCGTAAGCATTTTTCCATGCCTTGGACCCTCTGGATTGCTATCGTTAGCTGCTTCTGGTGTTTTGCATTGTGCATCATAGCCCCTGTGGGTGCCCCAGCCGACTTCCCTGTTTGATCTGTGTGGCAGTTGCTCACTGGGCATGCGCCATACGCTGGCTGTTTTTCTGGGCCCTCAGAACCAGAACCCAGTCGTCGGGTGGAGGAGTGGGGTCACAGCATTAGACTCCCGTGATGCATGCTGGGAAACACTGGACTACACTCCTCGGAGCTTCAAGTTCTCTGATGCAGAGCTCCTGACTGTAACACCTGGAAACCATCTGAAGGCAATCTGGCAAAGAAAAAAGCCAGCTCTTGATCTTCTCAACTTTGTTAGTGAGGTACCTGAGATGCTTTTGGCTTCCTCTCAAAACTGATGCGCAGCACAGTGTACAATTTGAAAGTCATTGGAAAAGCACCCTAAGCCCATCCCCTTATTAGATTCTGATGAAGGACTGTGAAGTCTGTCTGTCTCTCTCTCGCTGGTGAAGCATCCTGGTGAATGCGTATCTTACTCAAAGATAAGTTAATTCTCTCCAGAGATTCTTTTTCTTATATTAAAATGAATCCTACTTAAAATTTGAGAATACAAAAGCTATAAATACAAAAAGATACAAATAATATGAAATACATAAAATACATATAAATATACAAAATATACCCAGATACCGAAAAGATATTTACCTTAACAAAAGTATTAATAAAGCTAGTAGAACATTAAAAAAAATTTTTTTTAAATACTAGAAGAGACCAGGACTGCTTCACCAAGATTTTTCCTGCTTGATTTGGAAACAGGTTAGTAGAAGATGAAGAACACAGGATTCTTCTAAACTTTCTCCTCATTTTATAGTACCAGGCTCATAATGAAAACTTTTTTTATTTTTGTGGAGAGGGACAGTGAGAGAGAGAGAGAAAAAGAGAGAAAGAGAGAATCAATTTTATTTAGTTTTTCATGTGTCTTTCGTTGCTCTGACACTTCATTGTGTGTGTGGTGCTGGGGTTCGAACCCATGTCCTCACACATTCCAGGCAAGTGCCAAAACTGCTGAACCACGCTCCAGCCCCTCGTAATGAAAACTTGATATGTGATTGAATGAATGGTTTTGAAAGCACAGAACATTTTATGATAGGAATGAATATCCCATTATGAAATTCCCAAATGAATTGTGACATTCATTTACCCCATGCGCTCAGGAAACCTGGAGGTAGGCGTGATACTCATCTACCTGTGTGTAGCACCTGGGATGCTCTTGTATGATGGGAGCACGTGGGATCCTTTTGTTTTCCCAGCAAGCAGCTGATAAAAAGAGGCTTATTTTACCCTGCCTCCCACTTACCCCTTTCTGGAAAAGCTCCATTTCATATCTCCTCTTCAGCTGTTGTTTGGGCAGATGTTTCCGAGTTTGTTTGCAAACATTTCGCAGACATGTTGTCGATCAGCACGTTTCTCCAATTTGCAGCAGCTTCTTAGGTGGGTATTTCACATTCTGATTGACGGGATGACACACGCTGTAGGTTTTCGTGGCTGCAGGGATGGAGGAGTTTACCAGCTCAGCAGAGGCCAGTGGAGATCAGATGGTGAGTCTTAGGACATTTTGCACAACATGGAATTAAGTGAAAGGTCGAGCTCTTGAAGCAGCGTGGCTGGAGGATGCATCTTGATTGTGCTGGGTACTGGGCCTTGCACGCCTGAGCTCACATCTAGTGCTCTGATCAATCCTGGGCAGAGTTCTGGGAACTCATGTGAAGGGGAAGACAGGTTGAGCCTCCATAGACTTCCCAAGGTCCATGTGACAAACATACAGTAGGACCACAAGTCACACCCCTGTTGGGTCAGGCTCCACGTAGGCTTTACCTATATACAGTTTATTGAAATGAGAAGCATACTCTGGGAAACTGCACAGATTGTCTCAAAACAGGCTCAGAAATTCTGGGGATCATCTGTTAAAATCGAATGACATAGCTGGATGTAGGGGTGCTCACCTGCAATCCTTAGACTAGGCTGGAGGATTGAAAGTTCAGGACCAGCCTTGGCAACTCAGAGTGATGTTATCTCAAAGTATTTTATTCAGGTATGGTGGTGCAGGCCTGTCATCCTAGTGGTTCAGGAGGCTGAGACAGGAGGATTGTAATTCAAGGCCAGCCTGGGCAACTTAGCAAGATCCCGTCTCAAAATCAAGTATTTTACCCAAGCATAGTGGTGCATGCCTGTAATCCCAGTGACTCTGGAGGCTAAGGCAGGTGAATTACAGGTTCAAAGTCAGCCTAAGCAACTTAGGGAGATCTTGTTTAAAAAAAAACAAAAAAACAGGCTGGGGATGTGGTTCAGTGATTAAGCGCCCCTGGGTTCAACCTCTAGTATCGAGAAAAAAAAGGTATTTTAAAAAGTTGAGGATATAAGTAAATGTTGGAGCAGTTGCCTAGCATGCGTGAGTACCTAGGTTCATTCTCCAGTACTGCAAAATGAATGAATAAATAAGTAAGAATTGAACTGTAACACATCTGGCTTGGTCCTGATACGTTGGAAGTGCTCTGTGAATAATGCCTCTGATTGCTTTTGTTTTAGTTATTGGTGCGTAACAACAGAAGACTTTGAAGAACAGCTTTTGTTCTTGCACTGGATGAAGCATTTTGATGTAAACAGGTGTAAATGGATATCACCAAGCACGGCTAAGCAAAGGCCCTGAAAGCCACACTGTGTGACCACAGTCTGTTTCAGATTTTATTCCAGCAGATTCTCAATATTCTACCTGGCCGGGATGGCACCTCCTCTCTGCTATACCCAGGCCCTGGCTCTTAACAGATATTGGTTGGTTGAAGGGTGGTTGAAGTAGGTCCAGGGCATTAACTGCCCACAGCCTGAATCCTGTTTGCAGAGTGAGTCTTCTTGTGGAGGGCTTTCTTTCTAGGTGTAATAAGTTCCTTTCACATGTGAAACATTTCCAGTAATTTCTATGATATGGAATGATCCTAGGGTGTATTCCTCATCATTAAAACAATTAAATTCCTTAGCAGAGAGGTGTCTTTTATTTTATTTAAAGAGAGAGGGACAGAAAGAGAGAGAAAGAGAGAATCAATTTTATTTCATTTTTTCATGTGGCTTTCGTTGCTCTGAGACTTCGTTGCGTTAGTGGTGCTGGGGTTTGAACTCATGTACTCACGCATGCCAGGCAAGGTCTGTAATCACTGAGCCACTGCTCCAGCCCCAGAGGTGTCTTTTAAAACGAGTCATCTTAACATCTTCTTGAAAACCCCTGCAGTTGCTGCTCAAGGAAGACTGAACTATTCCACAGGAGGTTTTTGGGTTCTGTTGTGATTCGTACATATCAGCAGCGTAACCAGAGATGTTGGCGATGCATGCGTATCTCATCAGTGCACTCACCGAGTGCTGTGGCTTCATAAGCAATGCAGAGATAGCAATGCCTTTTATTTTGGTAGAGTCAATGGCTCTGCAGTTGATCAGGAACACAAGGGCTGTCTGGTCATAACCATCATCTTTGATTTGTTTGCATCATTACAGAGGGTGCGTCAAAAGTGCATTTCACAAACAGCCTGACGTATAGTAGCAAATCCTCACTGTGTTCCAAAGCTGCCATTGAAACCCACTTCCCATTCCTAAAGAGGGAAATCAGGAACACCTAGGAAGGACAGCTCTCTTAGCCATAATGGCTGTACATTTTGTATACGTTTTCTACTGTTTGTGAATATGTACATGCATGCAACATTGGATTTTTACTTAACCTAAATTTTTTGCTTGTCTTTATGGATCTTTTTCTACATCTACATGGCTGACAATGGTGGGTTTTGTTTTTTTTTAAGAGGGACAGTGAGAGAGACAGAGAAAGAGAGAAACAACTTTATTTAGTTTTTCACATGGCCTTCGTTGCTCTGACATTTCGTTGTGTACATGGTGCTGGGGTTTGAACCTGGGTCCTCGTGCTTGCCAGGCAAGCGCCGAAACCACTGAGCTACCGCTCCAGCCCAGCAGTGGTGGCTTTACAGAAGCACAGGTTTACTGATGTTTTCAAAGTGTGTGTTCGTTATAGTCAAGATTAGATGGGTCTGAATGGATGCAAAGTAATTAATTGTAATTGAGTTTTCATTTCTTCTCCACAAATTAAGTTTCCCATCCCTTTTCCCCACTCGCTTTGTGACTTTCCTGACACCCAAAACTAGTTTTTTAGTGTAGCAGTAAGTAGAAGAAGAATGTGTACATTTACAGTCAGACAGCCTTATCACTGCCCTGCCCACCTTTCCAGCCAGATGCTTTTAGAAACTTGGGGTTTGGATTCCAAGCTTCCTGGGTTGAGATCCCGGCAGTCTCGGTTTAGCACGTGTGAGCTGTGGCTGTGAATTAATGACCCTCACCTGTGCACTGGGGATAGGCGTTGTACTGACTTCCTCGGAGTCCTGAGAGCATTAC
>PVKS010045311.1:0-13862 GCA_004027875.1 Aplodontia rufa
CAAGAACCATAATAGGGAAAGGGCCATCTATTCAATAAATGATATGGGAAAACCTGATATCCACATGTGAAAGAATTAAATTGGACCCAAATCTCATCCCATATAAAAGATTCAACTAAAATGGACTGAATTCTAAAATGTAAAACTTGACACTCTAAAACTACTAAAATAAAAGATAGGGGATAAGTTCCATGACATTGTGTGGGCAATGATTTCTTGGATATAACCCCCCCAACATAAGAAATAAAAGCCAAATGCACAAGTGGGATTTCATCACACTGAAAAGCTTCTAAACAGAAAAGGAATGATAGTGCATAGACTATCCATAAATTGGGAAGAAATGGTTGCAAATCATACATCCAATAAGGGGTTACCATCCAAAATAGATGAAGAATTCAAAAGACTCAATATATGAAAATGAGCATTCCTATTATAAAATAGAAAGAAGAAATCAAAAACAAAATAAAACATAGAAAGGAAATGTGCAAGTAAGTAACTAGTCATGTCTGAAAAGATGTACAATAGCCCACAGATACATGAAAAAAGCACAACATTGATCATCAGGGAAATGCATATTAAAACCATAGTGAGATATTTCACTCACTGGGGAAGTTATCAATACAACAGGAAATACTCAACTTCTATTAGAAGCCTACCTATACACAGGCAGGCAGAGAAACTCAGAATTATCAACAATTATTATGCATGTATATGTTCATTTCAAACTATAGTATGGTTGGATTACTGAGGAAACACGAGTTTGGGGAATGCATGAATGGGGGTTGATCCTGGTCTAGGATTGGTCTTAACTTACTCTCTCACTATGTCAGTATCCATGTATGCATGAATATGTAACAATACTCTCCAATATGTAAGACAATGTCAAACTAATAAGAAAAAAACACAGTGAGATATCACCTCACAAATGTTAGAATGGTATCAAAATTAATTAAATGTAATAACTGTTATCAAGAATGCGGAGAAAAGGGACCAGTGGTGCACTCTTGGTGAGAATGTAAATTAGTACAACCATTATGAAAAGCATAATAGAAGTTCTTTAAGAAACTATAAATAGAGTTACCAAGTGAAGGAGCAATCCTCTTTCTGGGTACATATTAAACAGAAGTGAAATCCTGATGCTAGAGATATCTGTACACTCATGCTTATTACAGGAGATTACAGGAGTATTCATAAATACTATCATGTTTATCATAGCCAAGATATGGAAAAATGTTGAGATTTTAAGAGTTCTGCATACATTATAGCTAATAGGCATTTGCTGAATATGTAGTTTGCAATTACTTTTTCCCACTCTGAAATTGTGTTTTCATCTTCTCAATGGACGTTTGCAAAGCAAATATTTCTAATTTTGATGAAGTGCAGTCTATCAATGTTTTCCTTTATAAACTGTGCTTTGGGAATCCAGCTTATGTACAGCATGAAAAAAAATGAAACAAAAGGAGAAGAAAAGACCAGAGAAGAGCTTGAATGTATGCCTTGGCATGATACTACGGCTCTGAATATGCCCCAGGAAATGAATAAAACAATACCCTGATTGAAAACCAATCTTCTAAGACAGAGTTGGTTGTATTTTCAAATTTATTTTTTTAAAGAAAGAGAGAGAGAGAATCAATTGTTATTGAGTTTTTCACATGCCTTTCATTGCTCTGACACTTAGTTGTTTATGTGGGTCCTGGGGTTTGAACCTGTGTACGTGTGCATGCCGGGCAATCGCCGTAACCAAGCCACCACTCCAGCCCCGTATTTTCAAATTTAAACAAAAAAATTACAAAAATGGAAATATGGCCCATGAAAAGGAATAAAATATAATTACACAATTGTCCTTGGGGAAGCACAGATAGTGGACATATGAGACCAAGATTTTAAAACAACTGTCTTAAATATGTTAAAAAAGCTAACAATGAATTTAGACCAAACAATAAAAGAA
This sequence comes from Aplodontia rufa, assembly GCA_004027875.1. Classification (NCBI taxonomy): domain Eukaryota; kingdom Metazoa; phylum Chordata; class Mammalia; order Rodentia; family Aplodontiidae; genus Aplodontia; species Aplodontia rufa. Next base: position 1,949 of record PVKS010045311.1, read on the forward strand.
GAAAGAACTGACAGATGAACAAAATGACAATTTCAATGAATGGATAGAAATTTTAAAAATAAAGTAAATGGTATTCTTGACACAAGGTATTATTACATTGGAATTGAAAAATCCCACAGATGGAATGAATGGAAAATTTAAACAGGCAGAAGAAATAATCAGCAAACTTCAAAATGCAATATTTGAAATTACATAATGCGTGGGCAAGAACTGAAAGAATGAAGAACAGTGGACATAGCCCAAGAGAGTAATGTGATTATACCACCAGGTGAACCAATATATGTATTAAAAGGGTACCAGAAATAGGAGAGAGAATGGAAAAGAGAGATTACATGAAGAAATAATGGCCAAAATCATTCAAAGTGTTCTTTTCAAACACAATAAAGGAAACTGAAAGTCAATAATAGAAGGAAAAGTGGAAAATATACAAATGTATGGAAATTCCATAATGTATTTTTAAAGGTGCAATAGGGCAAGAAAGAAGTCACAAGGAAAAATAGGAAATGCTTTGAGAATTATAAAATCCAGACACTGCTTTCCCAAAATTAATGAGATGTGACAAGATAAGTATTAAGAGGAAAATTTAAAGCTGTGTATATTAACACTAAAAAGAAGAAATACCTAATCAACAATCTAAGTTTATAGCTTAAAGAATTAGAAAAATAATAACAAACTAACCCAAGGCTAATATAAGGAAATAAATCATGAAAATTAGCACAGAGATAAGTAAAAGTAAAAAATAGGAAAGCAATGAAGAAAATGAAGAATATTGAAAGTTTCTTGCTTGAAAAGATCAGTAAAATCTACAAGCAAACCTGGTGCTAATCAGCTTTTTGTCACTGTGACCCAAATAACTGATACAAACAACTTGAAGGAGGAAAATCTCATTTTGACTCACAGTTATAGAAATTTCAGTTGATGGACAGTTGAGTGCATTGCTAACAGCTGATTGCATTGCTAAGGACCTGTGATGAGGCATAACGTCATAGTGGAGAGGATGTCGTGATACAGAGCTGCTCATTTTATGGTGGCTTAGAGGAAGAGATAGAGAGGAAAAGGGGTTGGGGTAAGATAAAATCCCCAAGGACTCACTCATTCAACTAGATCCCATCTCCTATAGTCTCTATCATCTGCCAATAATATAATCAAATTAGTAATCCACTGATGAGGTCAGAGCCTAATCACTTCCCAAAAGTCCCACCTCTGAATATTGCTGCATTGAGGACCAAACCTTCAACACATGAGACTTTGGGAGACATTTCATATCCAAACCATAATAAACTTTGAGTTAGATTGGTTAGGGAATATATGATAGAAGATTCAAACTACTAAAGTAATAAATGAAAGCGGGGATATCAGTATCTTTTGTAGAAATAAAACAGATGATTAGAAAGAACTGAAGTAGTCAGCTATCACTATGACAAAATATCTGAGAAAATCAACTAAGGAGCTTAGAAAGGTTTATTTGGGCTCATGGTTTCAGAGGTTTCAGTCCATGATCACTTGGACTTCTTGCTTTAATAATGGGGCAGTACAGTATATCACGATGGGAGCATGTGGTGGAGGAGGCCTTTCACCACACAGCATCCAAGAAGTAAGAGAGAAAGAGAACACAGTCAGGTCCCAGGATGTCCTTCAAGGTAATGCCCTCAGTGAACTAAATTCCCTCAAGTATATTCCCAAATCTAAAAGGTTCTAACACGTCCCAGTGGTGCCACAGGCTACCTACCAAATCTTTAATACGTGGCCTTTTGGGGGACATTTCAGATCCAAAGAATAGCAAGTACTTTGAATAAATATGTGCCCAAATTGGAAAGCCTAGGTAAATGGGCAAATTCCTAGAAACATACCCTATCAAGACTAAATAATGAATAAATAAAAAGATTTATAATTAGTAAAGCAATTGAATCAGAAACCAAATCTCCCCAACAAAGAAAATCCTGGAGAATGAAACTTTTCAAATTATTTTAAGTGTATATACAGATACGCTACAATGAATCCCACTATTTTGTTTATTATGTACCAATAAAAAAGGGGAAAACATCCTTGGAACAGACGATTTTACTGAGAAATCTACAAAATTGTAAAGGAGAACAAGTAACAATCTTTTAAAACTTCAAATAGGATGGATGGGTGGGGCTGGAGAGGTGGTTCAACGCTAGAGCACTTGCCTGGTATGTTCAAGGACATGGGTTCAAACCCCATCACCACATATACAACTAAATATAGGAAAACAAAAATCAGATGAGAAATAAGTAAAATTGACTCTCTCTCCCTCTCTCTCTCTCTCAAAAAATTCAAAGAGGAAAGATGTTCTCTAATTCATTCCATAAAGTCACCATTATACTACTACTCAAGCTGGGCAAGAATACTACAATAAAAGAAAATCATAGATCACCATACTTAATTAATTTTGGCGCAAAAATCCCCAAGAAATTACTAGGGGAACAAAAACACTATCAGACTGAAGTGATAATATACCATGAATAAACTGGATTTATTCCCAATATGCAAGAATAACTATCACTGTATACCTTATTAATAAAAAGAAGCTAAAGCACCATATACATATATATTATATATCTCAATTGATGCAGAAAAATCACTTGTCAAAAATTTTACATCATTTCAAGACAAAGAACTCAACAAAGTAGTTACAGATGGAAACTACCTCAAGATAATAAAAGCCATATATTTAAAAAAATTCATCTAACATCATACTAAACTGTGAAACTCCAGAAACCTTGTCTCTAAGAACAAGACAAATATGAGCACTTTTGCCACTTTTATTAAACACAGTAATGAAAGTTCTAGCCAGTACAATTAGAAAAGAAATAAAAGACACTAAAGACTTGCAAATTTGGAAGTAAGAAGTGTAATTATCCCTGTTTGAAGATAACAGGATCTCATATGTAGAAAACCCTAAATATTCCACAGAAGAACTCATAGAACTAATAAGCACGTGCAGCAAAAGTTGTAAAATAAAAAAATCAACAAATAAAATGAATTATTCAAAATGAAATTAAGGAAACAGTTCCTTTTGCAAAGAATGATTACTTTCACAAAAACTTAAAATATTTCATAAAAATCAATCAAGGAAGTTAAAGTCTTTTATATTGAATATGTCAGAATATTTGCTGAAAGGAATTAAGGAAGGCTTAAATAAATGGAAAGGCATCCAGCGTTAATGGACTACAAAAAAATATTGTCAAGGTATCAACACTAACCAAAGCTGTGACCTATAGATTCAATGCAATCTCTATCAAAATGCCATCATTATTTTTGCAGAAATAGAAAAATCCATCCTGAAATCTCAAAGGACCCTGAATAGTTAAAACCATCTTTCTTTTTATTGAGTTGGCTGTTGTACAATCATAAATGCTTATAAAATAACAATATGGTATGCATTTCATCCAAATCCAGGTCACCCCCACATCATCCATACCTCGTTCCATTGATTACTCTATATTTTCCCCAAATAACAGCTATAAATGTTCATATATATGATTGTGAACTGTCCAGAATTAAATGAATGCATAAGTATTATTGGCTTTTGGGAGGGGGTATAAGAGTATGTTACATTTTTTATTGTCTCCCCAGATTCCTCCATAGCCTTTCTCCCTCTCACTTCCCTCCTGCCTCTACCCTCCTCCCTCTCCCTCCTACCTATCTATGGTTCCCCTCTATTGTGTGTTGCTACATCTTTTCTGGGTCTAATACATGTGTTTGACAACTTTTCACTGAATCCTGGGTTTTGCTTTAGCCTCCACAAATGAGAGAAATCATTCGATCCTTGAGTCTCTGTGTTCAGCTAACTTCATTCAGTATAATTTCTTCCATTGCCATCCATTTACCTTTGAAGACCTGAATATCATGTTTTCTAATAGCTGAGTAGAACTGCATTATATACATATACATCTGAGCTTTTAGATAAAATGATACACTATGCCAGCTGGTGGGAATTTAAAATAGCACATTCACTGTGGAATAAGCTATGACATCTTGTAAAAAGAATTAAACTTGGAAAAACCATATGGTTGAGTAATTCTACTTCTAGGTATACACTCAGAAGTTTTGAAAGGAGTGACTTGAACACTGATATTCACAATAGCCAAAAGATGGAAATAGCCCCAATTTCTATGTATAGATTAATGGATAAGTAAAATATGGCATGTAAATATACTGGAATACCACTGTGCCTTAAAAAGAAATGATAGTCTGATAACATGCTATATGAATAGCATTGTGAAAGAGAAATAAGACAGACACAAAATGAAAAATGTATGATTCCTTTCATATGAGCACTTAGAATAGTAAAATTAATAGACAAAGGCAGTAGAATAAAGATTATTGGATATTAGGGGGAATGAGAAGTATAATATCCATAGCCTAGTTTTATTAGGCATGGAGTAAGTTGCTAAGAGATCAAATAAGACACGGAGGTGGAATGTAAGACATAAAGTTTATGGAAAAATGCTATGGCAAAGATCTAGTGGTGATGGGCTAGACAGGTGTTCTACCAGGAAGTCTAGTGGTAATGGGCTGGCGAGGTGAATCTCCATTTCACAAGTACTTCAAGTGCTTCACCACAAAATAGTGCTTCCATTTACTCCAAAATGGTTTCTCTAGTGGCAGCTGGCTGTAAAAACACTTCCCTTTCCCTGAAACTCTTACCTGTACCAGTTACCTCGGGGACAGTGGTTTATTAGTTAGATTTTGAAATCAGTGACATTATCAGTTTATTAATTCACTTTGTTTCTTGTACTACCAGCATCCTAAAGAGTAGTTGTCCTGGATTGTGTGCAAGAAAGCAGTTCCCACAGATAACACTAGTCTGCCCTATTTGCAGTATATGTGAGAAAGAGATAGCTGTTGTCCTTCAAGATAATATTTATCTGAACACTATGGTCTAAACCTAGTTTTATTGTTCCCCTAACTTGGCTAGGTTTCTGGGAATGGAAAGGGACTTTTGAGGAACATGGTGTTTTGCAGTCCTCATTTTTTGTAAGGATAACATAGGAAATTACTTTTTAATAGGCACAGAGTTTCAGCTTGGGATAATGAAATGTTCTAGAGATGGATAGCCCTAATGGTTTCACAACAATATTAATGTTCTTCATGCCATTGAATTGTATGCTCAAAATAGTAAAAACTATAAGTTTTGTTATGTTCAGCATATGAACTTTCTTTTGGTCCACCCAAAGATTTTATATACTCCCTGTTGACACCACCTAATTCAACTTGAGGGCATCTTAACTAAGCCGTTGCAGTGATGTTGCTCTTTTAGTGGGGCTGTTGAGTCTCAAGCTGCCCCATCATCATAACATCCATTCCTCCTTTCCCCTGAAGGAGAGTAATTAGCAAGCAAAGAATCGTGCATTGTAGTTTGGTTCAACTTACCTGTGCTACTCACCCTGTATGCATTCCTTAACAGGTAGGAAAGTAAGGACCCTTAATCAGTTCTGTTCACTGCTTTTGGTGAAAATATTAATGACCAGGTCCTTGGAAGCCTTCTTAAATATCCTAACCCATGACAATGATATTTCCCTGTCTTCTTTCCGAAATCCATGTTTTTTTCAACATCCCATCTTTACCATCTGTTATGATTTTCACAAAAGGTGTCCCCCCAAAGCTCCTGTGAGACAATCCAGGAAGGCTAAAATGAAATGATTGGGTTATGAGAGCCTTAACTCAACCAGTGAATTAATCTCCTGATAGGGATTAACTGGTAACTGTAGGCTGGTAGGGTGTGGCTAGAGGAGGTGGGTCATTGGGGGCATGCCTTTGGGGTATGTATTTTGTATCTGGCATGGAGTTTCTCTCTTTCCTCCCTGGAGCCATGTCTTCTGCCATGATGTTCTTCTGGCTTCCCTCAAGCCCCAAGGAATGGAGTCATCCTTTTTGGGCTAAGACCTCTGAAACCATGAGCCCCTAAATAAACGTTTCCTCCTAAAATTGTTCTTGTCAGGTCTTTTTAGTCACATGAAGAACAACAACAAAAAAAAAACTAGACTAAAACAGAAATTGGTACTGAGAGTGGAGTTGTTGCTGTTAATAACTGGATCATGTGGTTTGGAAGTTTCTGGAATTTTGGGGAGGAATTTTGAGATGCTTAGCAGTGCAAGCTGAAAATGTTTTAGATTGTGGAGCTTTAGAAAAGTGGATCTTAATAGATGATTCTGGTCTGAGCTCAGAAGACCGTAATGTTGATAGGATTGTGCATAGCCAAGATGGGGTTCATGAGATTTCAGAGGACAAGGAGGACTCTATTGGAAATTGGATTAGAGGTCATTCTTGTTATTTTTTAGTAAGGAGTTGTCTGCATTTCACCCATGCCTGGTGATTTTCTCTGAGCCTGATTCTAAAGGAGAAGGACTTCTTAATCTGGTGAAAGAAATTTCCAGGAAGCATAGTATTCAGGCAGTGGCAGGGATATTGCTAGTGGCTTTTAGCCAAATATATGGTGATATTCAGGACCAGAAAGCAGAACACAAAGATTTGAAAAACTTAGACTTGAAAGGTGGAAGTATTTTTAAAGACATCACCTTCGCTAAAGATATACTGAATGAAGCCTTTTCTTTCTCAGCAGCTCTCTGCTCCTTCTCTAGGCCCCTGGTCCTCTGCTGTGGAGGCCTTGTGGAGGCCTTGGTGTCTCTGTGCAGTGTTTATTCCTTATGAGCTCCAGTGTGAGGAGAACCCTCTGGAAAATTCCAGGTGAACCCCAAGGACAAAACCACTCAGAATCCATCTCCAGTAATCTATCGTCTCCATTCTGTGAGGCCCAAGTAGCTCTGGCTCAGCTTTATCCTTTGACCTGCAGATGGAATGAGATCCATCAGGAGAATGCAGGGACCTTCCATAAGCCGCAAAATGACCTCAGTGGCCTTTGAAGATGTAGCTGTGAGCTTCACCCAGGAAGAGTGGGATCTGCTGAATCTTTCCCAGAAGAATTTCTAAAAAGATGTCATACAGGAAGTCATCAGTTACCTGTCTTCTGTAGACATGAACGATCTCATTCTGGAGAGAAGCGTTACAAATGTAAGCATTGTAGAAAAGACTTCACTTGTTCTAGTCACCTTCACAGACATGAACAAACCATACTGGTGAAAAGCCCTATGACTATATAAGCAATGTGGTATAGCTTTCAATACATCCAGTCACCTTCATACACATGAACAAATTCATACTGGGGAGAAACCTTATGGATGTAAACAATGTGGTATAGTCTTCATTACTTCAGTTTACCTTCACAGACACAAATGATCTCATATATTAGAGAAGCCTTACAAATGAATGCAAAACAAACTCATACTGGACAGAAGCACTATGAATGTAAACAATGTGGAAAAGCCTTCACTAGTTTATATTACTTTCAAGTGCATAAACACATACTGGAGAGAATCCTTACAGATGTAAATGTGGCAAAGCCTTCATTACAACAAGTAACCTTCACAGATATGAACTATATCATTCTGGAGAGTAGCCCTATGATTGTAAGCAATGTGGGAACTCCTTCACAACATCTTGTAACCTTCATGCACATGAAAAAACACATACAGGAGAGAAGTTCTGTGAATGTAAACAATGTGGGAAAGCCTACATTACTACTGTTTACCTTGGAATTCATAAACAAAATCGTACTGGAGAGAAACTTTACAAATATAAGCAATATGACAAAGTCTTCAGTAATTCAATTTATCTTAACACACATTTAAAAACTCATACTGGGGAGAAGTGTTACAAATGTAAGCAATGTGGTAAAATCTTTTTGATATCCAATGCCCTTCACAAACATGAATGAATGCATACTGTCCAGAAACCCTATGAATTTAAACTATTTGGGAAGGCCTACACTAATTCAAATTCCCTTCATATACATAAACAAACTCATATCAGGGAGAGGCCCTATAAATGTAAGAAATGTGACAAAGCCTTCACTATTTCTGCTAACCTTTAAGTACATAAATGAACTCATACTGGAGAGAAGCCCTATGAATTTAAGCATTGTGGGAAAGCCTTCATTAGCTCAATTTACCTTCAGATACATAACCTAACTCATATTGGAAAGAAGCATTACAAAATGTAAGCAATGTGGAAAAGTGTTCACTTGTTCTAGTCTTCTTCACAGGCATAAACAAACTTATACTGGACAGAAGCCCTATGAATGTAATCAATGTGGGAAAACCTACACTGATTCATATCACATTCAAATACATAAATGAATTCATACTGGGGAGAAGCCCTATCAATATAAGTAATGTACAGAATCCTTTACTTATTCTGCTTACCTTCAAAGACATAAATTCATACTTTAAAGAGGCCCTATGAATGGTAGCAGTGTGGGAAAGCCTTCACTGATTCAGCTTACTTTTTTTCAATGAGAGGGACAATGAGAGAGAGAGAAAGAGAGAAAGAATCCATTTTATTTAGTTTTTCACGTGGCTTTCGTTGCTCCCACACTTCATTGTGCACATGTGTCCGTTCCCAACCAGCAGGAACCGGACCACTCTCATTCAACGGTGAACTGAGATTAAAATAGACTCACTGGTCTTGAGTTCTCCAAGCACTTTATTTCTCCCTTTACCGCAGCTAAAGGCCTCCAAGCGCTTCCCGCCTTCCCTCTTTTAGAGGCAAGGCCCTTAAAACATTCTTTTTAGAGTCAAGGCTATTCACATTTAGAGTCCCTGTTTCTATTGCTGTGCTAGAATCCCTATTTCTGGGGCCGGGGCTACTACCTGCATCTTCTACTGCCGCTGATCTCTCCGCCATCGCTGGGGCTGCTTCTTCGCTGCTTCTGCTGCTTTTATCCTAACTAGTCGCTACTCTCTTTATTTATCCATTTCAACAACCAGTAGGGTTACAGTGCAAACACATTTATCCAATTGTAACAAATGAGTGGCCAAATAGCTTAGTCATGCAGTCAGGCAATCTGCTACCAGGGAAGATACAAGCCGGCTGGGACAGAGTTGTTTACCACCAAATCTTTTACAAGCCAGTTGGGCCTCATGTTGAGGTCGTCCCCAACATATCCTTTTTTTATTTTCTTTGAGAGGAGAAAGACGAACAGGTGACTGTGTCTGCCTTAGGTGTTTCCATTCATACCTCCCCTTTCTTACCCGTCATTGGAATAAGGTGCAGCATAAGGCACCCTTCCTGTCTTGGGTAAATTCTTTCAACCCCCTTATCAACCTGTCAGTGACTACCAGCCCCTTGAGCCTGAGCCATTCATATCATTGCTCACTTATGGTCATCAACTCTGAGGGTAGCACAAGCTTGCTTGATCCCTTCCAAAGGTAAAAAAAAAAAAAAGCCTTTTTACCACAGACAAATCACAAAGCACACAATAATGATGACCCTGGCCACTCCTCCCCAAGACTTAGCCAGATTACTTAGGTAGTTAAAACTCAGTCCAGGCAGGTTATAAGCACATATAGATGCAATGTCCAAAATGTCCATTTGTTCTTGCAGTAGATCAACTCGTTGGTTCACGGTCAATAGTCCAGAGTACAGGTGTTGATCTATAGCTCCTTGTTTTGCAAAAACCTTTGCAGCTGAGCTGGACAAGGCATTCAAGATCCGTCATTGGCACAGTCACCGCCAGGACTGCAGCAGCCCCGGCAGCCGCCGTCATAGAGTCCGCCACTGCTACAGCAACTGCAGCTAAGATGTCAAAGTCTCTCTAATTATGCCGAAGCGAGACCAGCAGGTTTTCTTCCCCGATCCATATCTCCTTTTATTTTTTCTCCCTAGGAAGCTACCAAAGGCTCTGAAAACAACTTAAAAACCTCTATGTAAGCACGTTCTAACTCACACTGAGTTTTCTTTTCATATCAAAATTAACAAACTTAATAAAGCGCGAAATAGCAACCTTTCTTGAAAAACCTATACAAACAGCAACAAGATGACTCTGGGGCAGCTAATGAAATGGGGTAAAAACCAGACCCCCAACAATTTTCCCCTATATATTTTAAAGTCCACAATGCCTTGACCCTTTTAATTTTTTGTATTCTGATACAATCTTTATGAAATATTCTCAATTACTTCAAACTTTCTATACCCTCTGTGCACAGAATTACACTTGTTAGAGTTTTAAGTCCTATCAACCTTGTTTTCTTTTCGTGAAAAGCCAGATCAAAGCAATCTTAAATTATCCTTTTTAGTTTTTAACTTAAAAAGCATATTTAACAAACCCAAATATATGTTACCTTACAGAAAAAAAAATCAAGATTAACAATTAATGCTTTAACATATTGATTTTACAAATCATCAGATATTTTCTCTAACAAACATTTACAGAGATTAATCCTATTTATGTTAAATCTACTTTACTCATTCTTTGTTAACTTAAATTATCCATGAAACCTCAGGATATTCAATAAATATAAACCATCTCCTTTCTATCGAAGAAAAATCCTAGAAGTATTGAAATGAAACACTCAATGTTTATAGAACATTCTATTGGTTAACCACCTAGAAAACAAATATGTGAACTTAACATTCTTAAACTTATCTTTATTTTTATGTCTAAATGATTTAGATCGAACCTTTTTTATGTACTCAAGTCACATGAATTAAAGTTATTTGGATCCATTTTCTTTTCTTTTCCTTTTTCAATTCTAATTTATGAGTGCTCACCTATAGGCCAATATGGTACCGTGTTGGACACACATAACATACATGAACACAAACACACAGAACAAATGCACACACAAACCATATACATGAACACAAACACATAGTACAAGTGTACACACAAACCAAAGCAAATTTCAAAGACTGCAGTAAAAAAACCAAAAAGGAAAAAACTCTAAATGCATAAAATAAGTTGAGCTCAAAATCCAAAAATAAAACGGCCATACATATTCTAAAAGTGCATGCATTTATCCTATCAGCTTGCTAGAGCTGAATTCAGTTCCCTGCAGAGGATATTGAAAAATTTTACATTATGGGAGGAGTTAAGATTTACATGCAAGGTAAAACACAGAGACCCAAGAGGGCTGTTCATATCGCCAGCTTTTACTAAAAAGAACAGCTGGTAGCCCTGTGTTTGTATTAATAATAAAGTTTACCAGCAACACAGTCGACTTATAAATGATGGATAAAGGTGAAGGAAGCACCTTTTAGAAAAGACCCTAAGGATGTCTATCCATTACCTCACTTTGTTGGATAATGAATATATACTTACCATATTATGCATAGCCATTAGTTTATTATTTGCGAGACTTGTCTCGTCAGCAGCTCCGGGATCCAAATAGGGTCTTGTTTGTCCTGCGGAAATACACAAACCACCCCTCTTCCCCATAACAGGACTGGATCAGGGCCTCTCCATCAAGAATATCCTTCCACATTACTGAAGGCTTTTGTTTTTGTTTAGGATTCCAATGCCTATCACCAGCAGATCGGCCTTCGACATCCAGGATTAAACAATTTAAAGTAAGGAGAACCTTGGCTATTCTATCATGGGGAGAAATATTCCTGTCTCCCCCTTTTTGTTTTTGTAACATGATTTTAAGAGTTTGGTGGGCTTGTTCAATAATGCCTTGGCCTTGAGGATTATATGGGATACCAGTTTTATGATCTATAGAAAACCTAGTACAGAATGATGGGGAAAAAAATAGAAGTATATGCGGGCCCATCATCAGTTTTTATTTGTTTAGGAATACCCAAAGAACTAAAGGCTCTGAGACAATGTTGCATAACATCTCTTGTTTTTTCACCAGCATGTAAGGATGCATACATAAACCCAGAAGCTGTATCAATGGAAACATGAATGTAGCGAAGTTTTCCAAACTCCGGATAATGAGTAACATCCACCTGCCAAATATGATTAGACAAAAGTCCTCGGGGATTAATCCCAAGATAAGGTACAGGCAAAAATTGGGCAGATCTATTACAGTTTTTAACAAAGTCACGG